>PVKA01010853.1:0-62866 GCA_004027165.1 Ctenomys sociabilis | reverse complement strand
AGTGCTAACCCCAAAAGGGGCCAGAGACAAATTGGCTGTATTTTTTAATTCTGGAACTTTTAGTTTCCAACTTATTTAAGGAAAATCAAAAGTAAACTGAACTCTTATTTTAATTATATTTTTGAGACAGGGTCTTGAACCCATTACACATGTCCAGGCTGGCCTTAAATTGGTGGCAACTGTCGAGTGGTAGTATTACTGGTGCACACCACCGCTCTAATATGTTACTCACTTACAAAAGCTCCGTGTGTACTGCATTAGCCCTTCATAATTTGTTTTGTGGACCCGATCTCCCGTGCCTTTGGACTATTTAAGTAAGTTAACTCGGACATCAACCTCTTTAGGTCTCCGTAGGCTTTAAGAAATACTTAAGTAGCCTAAAGCCAGGGCGTAGTGGCCAGATACAGGAAAGAAAGTGACGGACAGGAAATACAGACAGACAGACAGAAAAGAAAGACAAAAGGAAGACTGCTAGATTACGCAATTCTTGCACAGTCCAGAGATTTCCATTACCTCGAGCTCTCAGTTTTCCAGCGGGCGCGTCTCTTTTTTTTTTTTTTATGAGCAGAATATATTTATTGGGAGAAAGAAAGCTTCTGTCCAAGAGAGGGACAGAGGGGGGCTCCAAGTGGGTGGTCCCTGGGAAGCTGTCTCTTCCAGGAACATTTATACAGGAAAACCATGTGGTGAGATGGGTCTAAGGTGCTGGAGAACATGCGAACTCACTTAGGTGGGCATGAGGTGGGACAAAGTTATGGTCAACCAATGAGATTACAAACATCATCATTGCTCAGGAAAAACTGATTAAATCGAGGGTCAAATGGGGAAGTAAGTCATGTAGCAGGTATGCATGAATACGGGACAGGCTCTCTTCCTGTTGGGGCTTGGATTAGTGATCCATTTGGGCTCTTTCAAAGTGACTGATACCCATTTAGAATATCAATCCCTGATCCCCAGGGAAGTACGTAGCTGTGTTTCTTCTTTTGTCCTGGTCTTGAGGTGTGGCCCTGATGGGAGTGTCTGTCTCTTCCAAGTTGCAAAGTCACCTTGTCTTCTATCTTGTCTTCTTGAGGGGCTGGTCCTGTCTGACTGCCTATGATATTTCTATCTAATTCAGCTGTCTACAGCATTCCCCCCTCTGAAGAAGTAACCCAAACTGTTGTGAGGGAACCATGGGCGATGACCTTTCTGGCTTCTTCAGGCTGAAATGGGTCATAGTTGTGAACTGGCAGTCAGAGATACTCTCCAGAGGCCTGGTGGCCCTCAACAGCCACCAGGAATTTATCTTGGGTAGGCAGAATAACTTTAAATCTGGAGAAGACAATGCCAAAAAATGATTAAACATGCATTGGCCAGATAATATCAACAGGATAATTATGAATATAGTAAAAAATGATTTTTACCAAGGAAGTAATGACTTCCCATAAAAGTTATAAAGATAAGGTCCAGGGGACCTCAGTATTTCACATTAACATTGATTTTATATCCTTTGAACAACTTTTGAGATGTTAGAAGTATCTGGAATGTAATAACCTTTTAAAATTTATAATTATAAAGACACTTGTTAGAACTTTTTATAGGTCCATTATATAGATTTCTTAAATGTGGGATTTAATCCACTTTTTATCTTCCAAGGCCACTGGGTATTATGTCAAATAAACTGGCAAACTCTTATTACTAGGGGCACATGAATAACAAGACTTAGGGAAGCACTGAGTACCCTCCGGTTGTAAGTGGGGCCACTGGCTGGATAACTACTGACACATTTGCATGAGCAACTGTTGAAAGTTTAACAGGCTTTCTCCTCATATTGGCAGAGAACACAGGTTCCCTTGGGCTGAGAGGCAAACATCTATGGTCTTGGGCCGGGCGTGGTGGCGCATGCCTGTAATCCCAGCACTCGGGAGGCTGAGACAGGAAGATTGTTATGAGTTCAAGACCAGCCTGAGCTACAAAGTGAGCTTAAAGGCCAGCCTGAACTGCATAGTGAGACCCTGTCTCAAAAAGACAAAAAAAAAAAAAAAAAAAAAAAAAAAAAAAAAAAAAAAAAAAAAAAAAAAAAAAAAAAAAAAAAAAAAAAAAAAAAAAAAAAAAAAAAAAAAAAAAAAAACAAACAAAACAAAAACAACAACAACAAAAAAATACCAAAAAAAAACCATCTATGGTCTTAGCAATCTGCCTTTCTATTATGAAACACTTGGTGAACCATTTTTATCAACTGAGACAAATTCATTCCTGCAAACTCTTCTAATTTCTGTGTTTATATAATTTCTGGGGCCTACTGAGCAAGGCGTAACATTTCAGTTTTAAGGCCTCCTGAAGGCAGCCCTACCCAAGGAATGTGAAAGCAACTTCCCTTGTAATGAGGCAGGAAACCCCAAGCAGGCTCAGCTCCCCTGGGCTGTATGAGGGGGACAGTTAGTTAAGAGCTTACTATATGTCTATATAGACAAAAATTCAGTGGATCCCAATAAAAGGAGACTTAAAGTAATCTAGCATATTTGTTATAGTTTTTATCTGTACGATTACCTGGTTTTTGGTATCTTTTAGGAAAGAACAAATTTTCTGAGAGATTAGAACATGATAATTAAAGCATGAGCATTTGAGCTAACAGGTAATTAATGAACTTTTGAGGCTAGCAGTTATAACTCACTGGCTCTTAGACCCCTTTATTTATGAAGTCTGTTAGTTTTGTATGAGTCCCTCTAGCTTTAGTTATAATTATTTCTAAATTATGAAAAACAGATTAATACCATACTTTTACTGTCAATGCTTTTAAGTAATTTAAATAGAGTATGGCATATTTTCTTAGTTATACCTTGAGAGAAAATAGTGACATCAGCAAGTTATTTTTTATTTGTATGTTTCTGAACTCAAAACTTATCTGTACTAAAAGAATAGGGAAACACTTCTGCCCTTTAATTGAAAAATGCTTGTAAATATTGACTGACATTATAACATTTTCTTTTAAAAATGTCTAATAATTTTTACTCATTAAAACACACAATATATTATAAAACATCAGGTAATGTTACTTTTGAGAAATAAGATCTGAAAGGTCACAGAAAGACCTGCATTACACCAGAAATCAACCAAATGAACTTTGCATTTATCATGAAATACATAGCATTCAGTCAAATCAAATCGATGTCCCATTCAATGTTTTGGATATGTGTATTTTTGAGTTGCAGAAGAGTGGCACTTGAGCAGTGGCCAGAGAGCTTGGTGCTGAAGGTGGTGTGATGTGACCAAAGGAGCCAAGCTGGCCATGCTACCCTCTGATTGGACACAGTGGGTGACAGGAAGAGTGTCTGGAGCCCACGCTGCTCTCTCTGCTTGACAGCACCTGTCCAGAAAGCTCTGTCCACAGCTCTGCAAAAAATGGAAAACACAGGGAGACCAGATGGCAGGTATGTGGAAGCCAGGCCCAGGGATACCCCTACCCCACACCCCAGGGTGGCTCGGAGGACGAGAAGGTGTGAAGATCTTGGAGGAAATGCACTCTTTCTGCAACGTATGAGGGGCTTTCTGACATGGACCATTTGCTATGGTTCCTGGGGTTTCCCATGATTTATTTAGTCTTTCTTTGATTTTGGATAACTGTGTGATCTCTAAGAGATGACATAGATCTTTTGCAAAAAAAAATCTAATGTAGGAGACATTTGCAAACAGAAATTTCTAGTTTGTACTATGAGCTGGAACTGACTATAAATATATAAATACTGTGTTCTTATTTTCCCAAGATAAAAGTCATTCCTCAGTACAGAGGGAAAACCACAAGTCACATAGGCTGTTGTCATTTTTACTTTCCCTCTCTCCTTCCCCTTCTTCCCTGCCTCCCCCATGACACCTTCTCCCCCCACCCATGCACACATATTTGTTTCTTTCTAATTTCATCTCACAATTTACTTCATTTGCAGTCAGATTTCAGTTTCTGTGACAAAGCACCCGAGATAAGCAACTTATAAGTGGGTGAGGCTCATTGGGGTTCTGTGTTTCAGGTCAGTGTTACTTGGCTCTCCAGTTTCTGGACTTCTGGAGAGGCAGAACGTCACAGAAGGAAGCCTGCTGGGTGGTGAGGCTGCTCACCTTGAGGTGGCCTGGAAACAAGGAGTGAAAGAAGAAGGCCTCGGGTCCCAGTGTCCCCTTCAGGAGTCCTGTGCAGGGCTCTGACTTCCTTCTGCTGGATGCGAACCAGTACCACCACAGGCTGGAGACCTAGATTTAACACATGGCTTTTGGGTGTGTGAAAGATCCAAACAAGGATGTGAACATGATCTGACTGTGACATTTGTCAGCTCACTGGCCACCAGTGTTGATTCGGCTGATCTGACTGGCTGAGCTGGGGTCCCCTTCCTTCTTCAATGCCTCACTTGTGTCCATCCCAAAGTTGCATGCTCAGTGGAAGAGGATGACCACTGAATCACTGCATGGTGGGGAGAGATGGAAAAAAAGAGAGTGAGACCCCAGTGGCTGGTCCTTCCAAGGGCGTGCACCCTGAAGGCTGCCTCCACCTCCCTAGCACTGGGTTGGCGGTGAAGCCTTTTCATGAGGCTCTTGGGTGTGTTGCTGAGCCAACAGAGGAGATGCTGGTGTGACACAGCTTCAGGGGAGCTATGGTGCAGGGACAGGGACATTCTGTGGAAGAAAAGGCAGAGACGGTGAAGCACTGCTTATCTGTACTGAGATTTAGGAGTCCTAGGAAGTAGGTACAAAGTGGATGACAACAGACCAATCATTTCATGTATGTATCTGGAAGCTGGCTCATTCTGAGTGAATCCTAATTATTTGCTTAGTTAATACTTTAAAATGAATGAACAAAGAAACAGTAAAAGAAAAATAAAAGTCCCAGATGAGACCGATAACAGTGTTATACTTCTGGAACACTGGCGGTGCAGCTGCACAGACAGCTGGCTACTGCCTGCCCTGGTGCAGAGGGCGGGGCCCAAGGAGCTGACTGGAAAGCCAGAGACAGCCCACCTGGCACACGTTGGTTACAGGAGCATAGCAGGAGATGCAGGCAGCTCAGAGCAGAACTCGGACCTCGCCTGAGTGGGGCATGGATTCTCCCTCAGCACTGACTGAATGTAATAAACAAAAAGAGCGTGGTGAGCCCAGCAGCATGTATGATTCACAATGGTCCCAAGATTAGGCCTCCACCATCTCGTATTACCTATTTAAGACTTCTGAGGATGGAAAATTTTAGCTGAGTTACTCCATTAGCCTATTTCTTTCACTTGTCTTGGTAAATTTTTATGTAACATGCTGTCCATCAGCTAAAATTTCAAAGAACTGAGCTTCATTGAGTTTGCACAATAGATTGAATATTTCACAATATATATTTAATGCCAAGTAATTAGATAAGATCTGAGGTTTTTTTTTTTTTTTTGGCAGAATCAGGAATTGAACTCGGGCCCTTGCACTTGCCAGCGAAGCACTTATTCTGCTGAGCCATCTCCTCATCCCCAAAACCTGAGCTTTTTGACCTGAATTTTTCCCATACACCACAGGGAGAGGTAAGCTTCCATTTACTTTTAAGTAACAGACAGCACTACTTTAACAAAGTTAAAGTAGTTAACTGTTACTAATTCTGAGCAACCAAATTGATGCGGGGGGAGTTCAGATGTTCAATGTCTCCTAAAGGCCCATGTGTCAGAGACCTGGTTCCCAGAGTAGGCAGAGGGAGATGGCGAGCTCCGTGGAAGCCCTGCATGCTGGGCTGAGCCCGCCCTCAAGGCGAGGAGCCCTGCCTGTCAGTACCTCTCCGATGACTGGTCTCTCAGTGTGGAGTGGCTCTGTCCTACCTTGCGCCCTTGCTGTAACACATTCCCCTCCTTGCCTGGACTCTAGAGCAAGGGGACAGGTTGTGCATGAATAGAAACTTCGACATACTGAGGAGAAATGAGTCTTTTTTTCCTTGCATCAAGCGCCATAGTATTTTGTTGTAGTAACAGAAAGCTATCTCAGCATCAGGCATAACATTATTTCGCTCAGCCTGTAAGAGCATCCTGGGACGTGTCCAGGTCTGACTTACAGGCTCCAGGCATTATTATGCCCCTCTGAAGTGTCCCCTGTCTTTGGCATTAATCATAGTCCCAGCCTGAACTGAAGAGGAGCTGCGTGTAGTGGGTGCTCTGGGCCTGTCATCTGGACCTGAATTGGTCCCTGGCAGCAGCTGTGGTCCCTTGTGCCTTCACAGGGCTGAGGACATGTGGTTCTCTGCTTCCACTGGAGCTGTCAGGGAGACAGGCACTGAGTTAGTTATAGTAGAATTCAATCTTTGCCTTAAAAGCTTCTCTACATAACCTAGTTTAGAACAATTAATCTGGTGGAAGTTTGCATTTTCCTCAGACATATCACATCACCTGAGGATTGTGTGGAGCAGAGGTAAATCTAACTTTGGTCAGCAAGGGACCATGCAGGGAGGGCTGGCCAAATAGCCCAGTGGATTAAAGTACTTGCTTAGGCAGATGCAGGGGCTGGGGGTTCAATGCCCAGTCTGTTGTGCTGGCTCTACCCCTGAGGTGTGCTAAGATGGTGAACAAGACTGGGTGTGGTGGTATGTGCCTATAATCCCAGCTCTTGAGAGACTGTGAACAGAAGGATCACTACCAGTCTGATCTACACAGTGAGACCCTTAAGACCCTGTACTAAATCCAAAAAAGGGGGAGAAGGTGCTTAAGTGGAGAGCATGCTTAAGTCAAAATGATTTCTTCTTTCTTCTTTCAAACTCATCAAATTCATGTAGCTAACAAGGAGAATGCCAGTATCAGCATTTTGTGCTGCCATTGGGATAACAACTAGTAAGAAGGATGTATTCTCCAAGGGTATCTCCTGATCTTATAGACTTCAGACTGCAGCTAAATTACACTGCAGAGCTTTTATCAAGATGTTTAGAGAAAATCAAAACCCCTAAGAAACAGTATGGTGGCAGATACGAGAAATCAGAGCTCAGCAGATTTTCTTCATTACACTAAAAAAAAAAAAAACAAAACAGTTGCAGCTAACTCAATGGCCAGAGATGGATCCACAGAGCAGATCACGGTATTGAGAAGGGCCTGCTTTTCCCTCCGCATGATGGACAGTGTACATTGGCAGACTTGGTAGACTGACACAAACTCCAGTGTCGTGCAGAGAGAACAATGCAATTGCATCCTGCAGGCTATTGAAGGTTTGTTTGTAGGAGTCTTTCTGGGTCCTGGGATTTATAATATGCACATTTCTCTTTCAAAATTTAGCTTCTCTTCAGAAAAAGAGCAAAGAAGTAATCAAAATTCTTTCAGCAGGTGTGAACTGTTTATACATGCTTAAACTCAGTATGTAGACTGGATTAAGCATCTCCCAGAGGCAACTTGTCTCTTTTTGGATAGCTTTCAAATGTATAATAAGTCTTTTTCTCTTTCTGTCAACAAGGTCAATGATATTGATTATAAACTTTGAGTTTCTAGGAAGGAATCTAACAGATTATTCCAAGGAGCTGTTGATTACTCCTGAATGGGTATTACTAAAGGGTTTTACTTCACAAGCATTAACTACCTCAACACATACAAAAGCTGCTGTGATTCAGCTGGGGGTGGTGCCACTCACCTGCAATCCTAGCACTCAGGAGGCTGAGGCAGGTGAGTTGGGAGGTTGAGGTCAGCCTAAGCTGCAGAGCAGGACCCTCTCCCACCCCCCAGGCACACCCACACACAAATGGAACTGTGATCCAACCCAGAGTGAATGGTACTTTGCAAACCTAATACAAGATACATCACCATTAATTCTCAAAAATTACCTGAGTTTCAAACTTGCTTATCCATAGTTCTTGTTCTTGCCACTTCCCCAAGTAGCTGAGGAGGCCCCGCCTTCCTATCTACCCCTGTGCTGTCTCAGTGCCCTCCACATCCACAACTGATTCGAAACATTTACCTTTGGGGTTCGTTTTGATGCTGAGGAAGAGTGAGGATCCAGTGAAATTGGGTGAAGGCGACAGTAATATTTTTGGGGGCCTGAAGTTCCATTGGCTGGAACCCAGTGACAGCATTCACTCCGTGTATGCCCACACCTACTACAGGCCCATGAGAGGAAGAAGGGGACTTAAATACTAGGATGATTCAGGAACTTAATTATAATAAAAATTATTATAAGAATTACACATTATGAAAAGTAGTAAGTGCTTATTTACTGCATTCACTGTAGAAAAAGAAGAAGCTAAATAGATTAAATGTTTGTTTAGCCTGTGAACATCCAGCTTTTGCCTCTGTCCTTTTGCGACACTTGCATTGACACTGGAATATAATTTATAACAATCGGGAAGACATTTATGTAAGTAAATGTTCATTTTATGAATTGCAGTTTTTTTCAGGTAAACAGTAAAAATTAGGAACAGAACCAATGTTTAGAGTGATAAAAGAAATCAATGCTACAAACAGCCAAACTCAGAAAATAATGTGAACAATTTATAAATTTCAGGAGGCCCATGTACAATGCTTTCAAACTTTGTTTTGCTTGACACTTCTTGAGTATTCATCAAGGGGGCCAGGGAGATGGTTCAGCAGAATAAGCACTTGCCTGGCAAGTACAAGGGCCTGAGTTCAATCCCCGGTTCTTAAAAAAAAAAAAAAAAAAAAAAAAAAAAAGTATGCATTAAATTCATGTGGCTCTAAGTGATACAGTGAAGAAATTCACATTTTGGTGTTTGTGCCACTGAACTGAACCTGCAGTTGCTGGCCACATCGGTTGCATGCATGTCCTGTCAACCCGCTGACACGCATGCTGGGAGGTTTGTCGATGCCACTTCTTCCCGGTTGTATTGTTCTCATCATGCTTACACTGCTTATTCATTGGCACTCAGTTGGCTCTGGGGGGACAGATGCATTAGACATTGCACGGGGCTGTGAGGTCCTTGGGGTCAAAGCGAACGTAATCTCCTGGGTGACCCAGAAAACAACGCAGCTGCCTGTGCAGCGTGGCAGGGGCAGGGGCAGCTCCGAGCATGCCAGAGATCTTCATTTAAAAGCCCCACATACGGGGAACTGATAGTTGTGCATGGTACCTTATTGAACTCTTTTTCTTTTTCCTGTATGGGGGAATCATGCTCGGGGCCTTGCACTTGCCAGGCAGGCGCTTAAGCCTCTGAGCTATATCCCCTCCATCTAAACTCGTTTTTGACAAGAGAAAAACTGTCTGACAGACAGTGGTCAGAGTAAAATTCTCCACTTACACTCTTAAGTTCCCATTTAGAACACACAACTCCACATGCCTGTTTCTGTCTCCATACTATTTAAATTTCCCTCTCCTCCACCACCTCCCTGTCACCTGACAGCGAAAATGGAGACACACGCCTTCTGGCTAGAGCCAGGGGTTCTGTGTCAGAATTCCCACTGCCTTCTGTTCCACAGCCAGAGCTCAGCTTTGCCTCCCAGCACAGAGGAGAGCTTCCATTCATGGTCCCACAGGGCTCCTGCCACTCCGAGGCCACTGGCTGAAGAGGAGGTTTATTCCAAGGCAGGTCTGCTGTCAAATACATTTGTACAGCTCATAAGGCAGATCATCAGGCGGACCAGGTGGGGCCCTCTGTGGCCCTTGGAGGAACCTGGAAGAGGTCTTACACCTTGGTTTCATGAACTCCATAAATGGATGGACCGAGGACCCCACTTGAGTTCTGTGCAGCCCTTTTAGAGTGTCTTCTTTTGGGACACAGTCCCTCTGCTGTTCTTGTCCTTCCAAGACCCTGCACAGGCCTCTTACAAGGTGGATCTGCTGCTTGCACATGCAGAGGGGAATCTACAAATACACTGACACTTGACAGACAGGCAGGAATACAAGGAAAAACCTAGATATTAAAGCCCTATATTTTTTATTTTTCATAGAAGAAATCACCAGTTTTTGTAATAGGAATTCAAAAGGCTATAATTCCCTTCTGTAGCACTAGCCAAAGATGACCCAGTATTTCCAGTTGGACCATAGTGAATCTGGAACTTAGCTTTACTGTCAAGAACATAACTTTGACAAATTCAGAAAAATAATAAAATTTTGTAGAGCTGATGCAAATAATCAGCAGTTCAATGCTCCAGCACCTCAGAGAAGAGCGGGAGTGGGGGTTCTGTTCTTGGATGATCTCAACTTCAGACCAAGAAGGATTGGATGAAACAAAGAAGGCCACTATATATTGGTCGGGGGAAGGGCTCAAGAGCAAGAGATAACACTCATAAATGTCTATGCACCAGACACAGGAGCACCCAACTATGTAAGACAAATCTTAATGGACATGAAAAACCTAATATCTAAGACCACAATCTTAGCAGGAGACCTTAGCACCCCCTTATCTCAGGAAGATGGATCAACCAGACAAAAAATTAGCAAGGAAGTAGCAGAACTGAACCAGCTTGGAACAGGTGGACCTGGTGGACCTATAGAGTGTTCTACCCAACTACAGCTGAGTGCATATTTTTTTCAGTTGCACATGGGTCATTTTCCAAAATAGACCACATGGTAGTTCAGAGGTCATGCATAAGTATATGCAAGAAAATAGAAATTATCCCATGCATATTAACTGACCACTATGCAATGAAACTAGAAATAAATGACAAAAGAAACCATGCTAAATTCATGGAAACTAAACAACACCCTACTCAGCAATCAATGGGTTGCAGAAGAAATTAAACAAGAAATTCAACAATATCTACAATTCAATGAAAATTCAAGCACAACTTACCAGAATTTATGGGATGCAATGAAAGCAGTTCTTAGAGGGAAAATAATAGCTATGAACTCACACATTAGGAAAACACAATGGGAACAAATTAGCACCCTAATGTTGCTCCTCTGACAACTAGAAAAAGAAAAGCAAATGAAACCCAGATCGCAAAGATGGGAAGAAAACATAAAGATTAGAGAAGAAATTAATTCAATTGAGAGAAAGAAAACAGTTCAAAGAATCCACAAATCAAAAAGTTGGTTCTTTGAAAGACTAAATAAAGTTGATAAGTCTCTAGCCAAGCTCATCAAAAAGAGGCAAGGAAAAATTCTAGTACACGCAATAAGGAATGAAAAGGGTGAAATCACCACAGACCCAGTGGAAATTCGGAAGATTATCAATAGTTACTTCAAGAATCTTTACACTCACAGAATAGAAGACACAGAAGAAATGGACAGATTCCTCGAAAAGTACAAATTACCAAAAGTGAACCAAGAACATATAACAACTCTCAAAAATAAGCCAATAACAGCCAGTGAAATAAGAAACATAATAAAAAGCCTACCGACAAAGAAAAGTCCAGGTCCTGATGGATTTACAGCTGAATTCTACAAGAAATTTATAGAAGATGTAATCCCTACACTCCACAAACTTTTCAATGAAATTGAAATGGAAGCAGTCCTCCCAAAATCATTTCTGGAGGCAAGTATAACACTGATTCCAAAACCAGGGAAAGACACAACTGAAAATGAGAACCACAGGCCAATCTCCCTCATGAACATAGACACAAAAATACTCAATAAAATCCTGGCAAATAGAATACAGCAAATCATCCAGAAGATCATACACCATGACCAGGTAGGATGCATCCAAGGGATGTAAGGATGGTTCAATATTCGAAAATCTATAAATGTAGTACACTATACTAATAGACTGAAATCTAAAAACCACATGATCATCTCAATTGATGCAAAGAAAGCCTTTGACAAAGTCCAACACTATTCATGTTCAAGGTCCTACAGAAAATTGGAATAGATGGACTCTATCTTAACTTGATAAAAGCTATCTATGACAACTCAAAAGCTAATATAATCCTAAATGGGGAAAAACTGAAATCTTTTCCTCTTAAATCATTTTGGAAATGAAACAAGAATATACACATTGCATAATTATTTGGTACACTTCAAAATTTCTTAGCAATAAATGGGTAAGGAGATCCTTTCTTTAAAAAAAAAAAAAGTAAGAAAGGCTTTGAGCTACTTAAAATGATCTGATTCAAGTTCAAGATATAATTTTGTTTTGTGGCAAATCATTCTTGAATATTTATAGAGGTAGATGCACACACATGGTGTTGAAAGTGAGTAGAGTGTCACCACTTCTCTAACTAATGTGTAAGAGTTCCTTTTAGTTTTATGTTTTGCACATGTGTGTGGTAGTGCATGTCTCCATCCCTTGGGGGTGGTTGGTGCATCACAGCACATCTTAATTTCTTTTTGTCCCTCTCCTTTCTCTTCCTCCCTGCCACAGTCTGTAGACCGCTTTTCCCTGTCTCCGTAAGCCTTGCAGTGCGTATGTTGCTGCCTCCTCTGTGCACTTGCACCTACCTGTAGCTTAGCCCAGCTCCTTTGCCCCTCCCTCTCCCTCCTGCCTGTTTGCCACCCCTCGGGGCAAAGGTCTGTGCCCTCACTTCCTGTTAGCTGCCTTTTACTTTGTTCTTTATTTAACTCTGGGATTTTCATATAAGAGGAAGTATGTGATAGTTAAGCTTGTGTGTATGAGTTCTTTCACTTAATATTGTGGTCTCTTAATATTTTTAACATTTGCAACAATTTACAACATATTTTATGTATTACTTGCCTTTTACTCAATAAAATCTTTGTCTTTTACTTTTGTTTATAATACAGCATAATGCTAATTGTTCTGATTTTATATAGTAAAATTATCACACTGTTCTAGCACTCTGGGAGGCTGAGGCAGGAGAACCACAAATTTCAACCTGGACAAATTAGCAACTTGGCAAGATTCTTTCTCAGAAGAAAAAAAAACATGGAAAAGCATGGCGATGCAGTCCAGCTTATGGGAGAGAAGAACAGTTTAAAGAAAGGAAAGGGTTAACTGAGTGTCTTTTCTTGAAAACTCTTTAATTTTACACAAATCTTACGTGGAAAGAAAGCATGAATGTGAATGTGCTTTTATGTGGCTCTCCTTCTTCCTTATATATCAGTGATTATAAAAAAGAACCCTGGAATTTAGGATTTGTTGTTACTCAATTACTGATAGTTTACACTGCACACAATAATATTTTTGTTCTGTATACAATGTGTGTATTGGATAATTCAATAAATATATTGAGCAAGTGAGTTTAATTCAGTACTGATGTATCTTACACTAGTTTTGACAATTCATACCTTCTTGTATATAATTGTACATAACTCCAATTTGAAAAGAAGCCTGCATCACTGAATATGTTTGTAAAACTATTTACATCACCTTTTGAAAGTGTGTCACGAGATGGTCATTTCTTGGCTTTCACTTATAAATCATCATTTTGCATTGCAACACATTTGTGTCTCATAAACACTTTCTTCTGAAAACTTGTGAGTATGATTATATTGAAGGAATTTGAGATCTACCTGTTTTTCATCACAAGTAGTATTAATTATTTGTGTCATAGTGGATCTTTTTTGTCAATTTTTGTTTTGCTGAGGTACTTAGAAATTATATGAGAAAAAGCATAAGGCATTTGGAAACACAGAGAATGTCGATAAATTAAGACCAAATTCCAAAGCGAATGGACCAGATGGGAGAAACCAGGCTGTGAGAGGCTGATGGGTACCTTGGAGAAACAGGCTTAGGGGAAGAGCATGCTGGGAATTTCCATTCTGGTTTAGTCATGTGCTTTCTGGATTTATTTGGTAGGTTGGCACCATCTACACTGTCGCAAATTCTTTTCACAAAGTCTAGGCTGATATGCTGTAACCCTGCATAACACAGGACACACACAGTCACTGTTTGGTGTGTGTACTAGGAATGATGCATGTTGGTTGTTATTTGTGAATATGAAATAGAGATATTAATTATTTTTCATGTACTTGAATTTTCTATATAGTGAAAGAAAGTTTGAAAATGCCTTCTTATGGTTTGTTTTTATGAGAATTATTAATAGTTAAAAGATGTAAAACAAAATATTTTGACAAAAATTATTAATAAACCAATAATGTAGAATAGAAAATATTTTAAAGAAATAATGAACCTTGGTTTACATACATTTTTGAAGAATATAACATACTAAACTTGTGGCAAACACTATACCATGTTTTCTAAGAATCATATTGATGTGTTGGATAGAAGACCTGTGTTAGCACTCTTGGTCACGTTAATCGTCATTCTTTTCTCTCATGATATTTATAGTCAACAAAACAAGAGGAAATACATTTAAAATATTTCTATTACACACTGTATCTTTAAAAAACTGTGAGGTTTTCTTTTTAACTTTTAAAAGAGACTTTATTTCTGTAATGAAAAATTAAAGTTTGGCTCTGAAAGTAGAGAATAATGTGGAAAATATTTAATATGTGCAATAGTAATTTTAGCTATTAGTCACACAGTAGAATATATGTTCAAGTTTTCCATGACTAATCATTATTTTATATTTTAGGAGGTATAGCAGCAATTTTAATTAATCATTATAACTTAACAATAGGTTTATATAACTGGTCAGGCCTTTTTGAAAATGTAAGTACAAATCTTGGGGTTACATTTTTGAAGCTAGCCTCACTTCTCAGACTGATAAGCCTACTATCCAAAAGTCACGATGATGAAGCGTTTGCTAGCCCATCTTTACAATTACATCAATGTGGAAGAAATACATACTTTCTGGATAAAAGATGTTTTGGTAAAACTGAGATATTATGTTATTATAAAAGCTAATGGACATGTGTACCCTAACTTAGCTTCTACCAGATGGATTTCAACTTTTGACATGACACACAGATGAAAAAGTATCCCTTCCCCAAAGTTTTACTTATAATTAACGTACAGATATTATTTGTATCTGAAACACAAAGGATTGGAAGATGTTTGGTTAAAGCATTTTTCAGCAACTATGGTTCGCAGTTTGCAGACTAGGATGCTCTGCTCCAGGAAGAATAATGCCACCGCAGCAGCACCACGTTCACCAGGAATCCTGAAAGCTACTAGATCACGAGGCAGGAAGCCAGCCCTTCTGGCTGCCCACAGGGTCACTCAGCCTCCCTTCAATCTTCAGAAAGTGGCTCTTGAACTCCAACCCATCACCCTCAGGTAGCTGGAAGTCAACCAGGATCTACTCATCCATTTCTACCAAATTCACTCTGAAAATCAGTTTATTGTTTCTCCTATCAGTTGCCAAAACAGTAACCTGGTTCATACAACTCTTTTTCCACGGATAGCCTGACTTCTCACAAGTCTCTTTTAGGCACTGATAAGATTTGTCTGCATCCAGTTTGGAAAAGAAACGTGTCATTCTTTGGGCCACGTGCTGCCAGGAGAGCTGTGAGGACCCTGGGTGCCAACTAGCTGACTATGTAGAAGCGTATGATTGGGCATGCAGGCTGGGAAAAACTGATCCCTTGTACCAGTTTATTGATGTGTGAGGGACTGGTGTCCTACAAGGAAAGACCTGTACATGGTTCCGGCTGGGAATTGGAGTACTTTACATTTTTTTCACTAGATGTACTGTTTACTGGGGAGAAGTCCAAATTGGAGTGAATGAGCTGAGAGAATCCACCAGGAGACTCTGACATACCACCTGAAGTGATCCAGGGCCTCTTTGCTCCTTTGTTGAGTGGTTTGTTATACCATCTTTCTTCTTTGCAATGATGATCCTTACTGATGGATTTTTTCAACTAGTATTTTATGTAGCAGAACTAGGGGAGCAGAATCAATCTTTTTCCAAGGGTTGAGGTACATCTTTTTTTCTTTCCAATCAACATATTCCTGACAACTGTCTTTGAGCTGGTCCCATGGCAGTTCTCCAGCCACCACAGCAGTGAGCACTATTCCATGGGACCAAACATTAACTGGTTCTGCACGAAATTCCTTTCTCTTTAGAAGTTGCTTATGGAGCAACACAAGATAAAGTGCTGCACATCTTGTTCAGTAAATGCTCACAATGTGAGTTAGTCCACTTCATCTGTGAAGTTGTTTCTTTTTTTAGTCTTGCACCTTTGACAGAAAGGAAAATCTTCTTACATCATGAGAAAAAGCACTACATTAACTGGATAGGTGGAGAGTGCCTGTACTATTAGCACTCTGGGAGGCTGAGACAGAAGGATCTCTTTCTGCAGTTAAAGGCTAGCTTGAGAACCCACTGACCTACTGCATGAAGACACAGTCTTAAAGCAGAAAGGGCTGGTGGCATATCTCAGTGTAGAGGCCACATATACCATCTCCAGGAATGCCAAAGAAAATCAGTACGCAGCGGCATCTTTGACTCAGAAGATTAGAGTCCCACACATTTCTTACTATGTAATAAATATGCCTGGTTTTGGCCATAACAGTTATTCACGCATTAGCTTATTTTGAGTGATTTCCTTCACAAAATTATTGGAAAAGCTGATAAAATGTTTAAGTCATCAAATTACTGCTGTATCAGAAAAACACTTGGTACCTAGCACAAGCACTTTATAATTTATTTATCATATCTATGTATTTAAAGAAAAATTTGACATATTTGAAAAACCAATGCATTAACAAATTGTTGCAGTTGATGGAATCCAAAATAGCAGAAATAGGAAACATTTTATAGACTGTAAACTGTTTTGTCTTGTTTGGTTTATCTCTGGCGCCACAGCCCCTTCACTGCATGGTGGTGCCACTGTCTTCCCCTGGAACTCAGGCCTTTGGCTGCTGTGGTTAGCACTGCTCCTGGCCTGCCTCCCGTGTCTTGCGCCTTTTTACCTCCTCCTCATCCACTGGTATCCGAGGCTCCTCTTTATCCACTGGTATCTGAGGAATGCAAGTGCTATGGGAAACAGGCCATACATGGAAGAACCTGCATTGAGAAGGCTTAGGAGACAGGTCGTTACACCAGTGGGCCTTACTGGGATCTCTCCAAAGAATTAGAGCTCTCCCTGGTGGGGTTCTGGAACTTTTATAGGGAAAGGAAGTGCAGCAGTACAAAGGCAGATTTGGCACATTGTGACTGGAGGGTTTGGTGATGTCATGGGTTGCTAAGGTAATTTAAACATTTAAATTACATCGAGAGGCCATCAGTTAAAGAAATATACTACATAAAGGGTTACACAAAGGGAGAAATGTCCTGTTAGCAGCCTTGTTGGGTGCATTCATCTGGTTTTAGCAGATGTTCTCGACAGGCCTTTATTCAAAATTTTAATTTCCCTTTCAGTAGCTCTGTCCACCTCCTGATGAGTCTCAGACTTCTGTTTTCCATTGTCTTTTGGGAGCTCCAAGTACTTGTGATTGTAATAAGGGATCTGTCTGTCAACGTCACAGCTTTGTTTTACAGAGTTCCAAGTCCTGTGGGGGAAAAACATTACCATCCTCCCTCTCGAGAATTCTTGCCAACTGAGAGGCCATCTTCCCCATGCTGTTACAACATGCAACTGAGAAAACAGGACTGGCCCTTCTGCCCTCAAGCATCCCAGACTTAATTCCTCTCCAAATCCTGTGAATTCTGTGTGCTGTAAACGTCTCCTCATTTCTGGCCAGTGTCCCACTTTCATGTTGTCACTGTTTTTGTTTGCAGATTGATTTCTAAGACTTGAGAAGCCACAGTACCTTCTGTGGTCCAGATGCCCTGCAAGACCTGAAGACTCTGGAGTGTTGAGGGACATCCTGGGTACACAGATCCCTGCTAGAGGAGGTCGTGAGAACATAAAGAGCATCCACTGGTGAAAACAGCACTCAGGAACCTGTCACAGAGAGGAGAAGCAGAATGGGATTACCTAACCAGAAGATACTTGGTGCAGAATAAAACACCAGAGGATAAAGAACTTAATCACATTCTTAATTCATTCATACAGTTACTTATGCTGTTACATTTATTTTCATTAAATAGACTGATTTTTGTCTTAGTTTAACACATAGATTATCAAATGAGTCGCAGTTATCCTACCATACCACACGATTAGTAGTAGAATATACACTGCATTCAAGATGCAGAAATAACTTTAATTACATAAACAATGGCATTCATTAAAATTAAATACTACTTACACTTCATAATGTCTGTGCTGATATTTAATTAGAAATCTTGGGCTTGGGGAGCTAGCTCCGTAGAATAAGTGCTTGCTTGGCAAGCTCAGGGTCCTGAGTTCAATTCCCGGTACCGCAAAAAAAAAAAAAAAAAAAAAAAAAGGAAATCTTCTAGAACCCAAATAGCCAAAGAAAACTAAAGCAAACATTTGAGCAAGGTATATTTTTGGTTTGTTAAATTGTACAGAAACAATAAACTGTGATTCACATCTGATGAAAGCTCACAATGGAGAAGATGCACTCATAGCACACGAGGTGTGATGCCACCGTGCCGCACAGAGACACCACTCCACGCCACAACATGGAGCCCTCGCCTGTGGGACCGGCGAAGATGACGACACAGCCTTGCGGTGCAGGTGCAAGTCAGCGATCGGGGGACACTTCACAGGCACTAGTGATGGGTGTTTGCATCCAGAGTGCACCGGGGGCAGTTTCCCAGAATATCATGTTCTGTCTCATCATTTTAAGGAGGAGGAATTCAAACATCCAGAAGTCCAATGGGACTATATTGCTGGTCAGAAAGGAAGTGAAGAAAGTGAGCTGGACACGCACAGAAAGTGACCCACCATCATGTCTCCCTGACTTTTAAAGCTTGCTAATGAGAAAGGTCTGAGAAGGAAACCCAGTGAGGTTAGATATATATAGACATCCAATGTGACTTATGAAGTAATGGTAGCCGCCTCCACCTAGCATTGGTGGCAAAGAACGCGCTCTGCAGGGCACTAGTGGAAGCATCAGCCAGGCTGCGTCGTAGGCGAATTTGACCTGAATGGGCTCACGGGCGATGGTCCTGAAGAGAAAGAGAGAGCTCCGGTGGGCGGCAGTGAGCAGATTACCTTGGCACATGTGGGATCTCAGGCTGGCGTAATGAATGAAGTTCAGAAAGGCCTTGCAGAGCCTCAGGGGCTGCAGAGGTCAGGCAGAATTTGTTCATGCAATTTAATATCTGCACACATCTATTCATCCAGTCCCAAGTGACCGGTACTCAACTGAAGCCATCCTTCACTCCAAACACTAACTATTCCTGTCTAGACATGCAGCCAGGCATGCACGTGGTTTCAGCAAAGCCCAGTAAATACTTTGAGTCTGACTGCGTGAAACAGAGAGGCCCTGTGTGGCCTCCTGGCCAGCTACGTGGGAGGGCACGAAGGCTGGGCAGCAGAGCTTTAACAAGACTTATCCCTGGGCACTCCCCTTCTCATAAACACCGGATTCCTGCTGTGAATCCACCTGCTCCCTCCTGCAGCTTACTTCTAGGAGTGTTGCCAAACTTTCTATTTTAGGGCATGACAGTCAGATACTCCCGAGTAAATTCCATGCAACTTCATTAAACATAAGACATTTCATACCAGGAGAAGCCTTTAGGGAGATAATGAAGGAGACAGTCACACAGGAGTTTTTCAGCAGATTTCAAAGAAACATGTCTTCATGATAAAATAAAATTCATTATTATCATTTTCAATCTCCATTAATTCTGACTTTTGAAGGCAACTGGGCAGAGGCTGTGGTATAATCTAAATTTGAATCACCAAGAATAGATGTAGTTTTGAATAAAGTAGTACACGCAATCAAAACAGAGGGGAATAGCATAGTTCATCTAAAAATAAGATACTTTAATACATGAAAAATACAGCTGTCTTATATCCATAAACCTTAAACTGTTTTTCTGAATATGATAAAAGTTGTATCTAGCAATGTGCATGTAAACTTGTGTTCAAAATTACTTGGCAATAATAAAAACATAATTCTATAATATATTCAATAATCTTGCAGTTAAGAATTTTAAGGAAAAGAACACAGGATACATAACTTATAAGATTATTTTATAACAGCCACAAAGAGTCATATATGAAGAGAATGCAGGAAATTTGTCCACACACTAGAGATGCCAAGAATCCAGCTGAGGGCCCAGATCCCAGGGCAGTGTCCTGCATGAGTCCAGCTGGAGGCCACAGCCCACGCAATGCATCATGCAAGTCTGTTTCAGGGATTTTCCCTGGGAAGGCCCAAAAGTCAGTGGTGAAGCTTGGTAGTCTGTACCAGCAATATGAGAGGTATGTGCCAGTGGGCGAAGGGATCAGCCTTGGAGCCAAGAAGTGACACTCAAATAAGGACCAGAGCTCCCCCAAAAGTACCACAGCCATCCTCAGTGAGGCTCTGAGCTCTTCTGACAATGTGAAGAGCCAAGTTCATATCAGGAAAACAGGCACTGCAAACTCTAGCACCTGGAGCACCAATAGCCCCTCATAGCACCTCTTTTTCCTCAGTTCTTCCATTTATTTTTGTTGGCAGCAAAATCCTCAGGTGGTTCTTCTGTATCCAGATTCATGCTCATTCAGTTAATCTGGGAGTTACAAACTGACTACCAGTTGTCCATTCACCACACATTTTTAATTCTGTCCAACTTTAATATACCTTCTGTTACTTATTAGGAGTAAATTAAATGAAAGATCTTTAATTAATTAATTAATTTATTTATTTATTGGCAGAACCAGGGATTGAACTCAGATCCTTGCGCTTGCCAGGGAAGTGCTTATTCTACTGAACCATCTCCCTGGTCCCCTCAAACATCTTTTAGATTGTTGGTAAAGAAGGTTGTATGAAGAATTCCACACACATTTGAAGAACCACTGTAATGGGTAGAAATAAACGTGAAGGTTGAACTTGGTTTGAGTCAACAACTTTCATGCAGAAAACCAAGCAGAAGCCCCATGTGGGAAACATTTGTGAGCAGTTCCTGTAGTTTTTCTTGTCCAGTTATGTGGATGTGAGAAGTTCAAACCTGTGAACTTAGTTTTATTAATGCTAATTCTACAATCTTAATGAAATGGAAGCATTTTTTGAACTGGTTGGACAAAAAGAGTCTGAGGCTGTGCTTATATAGGAAGAACCTGTTTCTTCAGCCCACAAGGATGATCTGTCCCCAGTACTGGGTCCTTACTGATCATGTTCTGGCTACACTGTAGAGCGCCCATGTACTTCCTTGCAAATTTGTTCCTTAAAGGACTTCAACTGCCATCCTAACTCAAACTAAGAAGTCAAGAGACTGAGGGGCTGGGGAGATGGCTCAGTCGAATAAGCGCTTCCCTGGCAAACACAAGGGTCTGAGTTCAATCCCTAGGCCCACCAAAAAAAATAGAAGAAGTCAAGAGATTGAGAAGAAGAATATGGACACAAACATCAAAAGCAGAGAAAGCAGTGCACACAGTAACAAAGCTGGAAAGCCTGTCCTGCTGCTGGGCACACCTCCATTTTGGTTGGGGGCTTCTCCAGAGAAAGTGAGAGAGAAATAAAGGGAGATTGACAGAAGAGGGGACCCAGGGAGGAAAGGGAGAAGGAGAGAAGAGGAGGAGGAGAGAAGAAGGGAAGAGGGAGGAGCCAAAGGGTAGAAGAGGGAGGTCATAAGATTTAAGATGAACAAGCTTCTCAGAATTCAAGGCTAAGTTTCTGTGACCTGGTGGGAAAGCACTCATGCGGGGAAGCAGGTAATGTTCTAGGAGTGTTTCTAAGTTCCTGAGAGTGCTGAGCTGTGCACAACTCCTATGCCTTTCTCAGTGAAGTCGTTGGTTGAAGGTGGGGGCATTGACAATAGTCTGAGTACAGACTTCTGATTTGATACAGCCAAGGAGTAAGAGGGGCTCACTGTGAATCTCATTTCGTGTTCTTGGTGGTACCCTTGGGGTCTAGGGTTTATTTATGAATCTCACTATTTTGTTGACATGCAGTGAGTCAAAGTCTACAAACTTGACACAATTAGCGTGGAAGAACACTGATAATAGTGTGCATTACAGTAAAAGGGAAAATGATGTGCAAATCATTGAAGTACTAGCCTAGATGAACTGATTTATTTGAAGTAACTTGTTTTCTCTTAGGCTGGGTTTTATTCTCTGTGTTATTCTGTCTGCCTTTTGCAATTACAAAGCAGAGAGGTGCGAAGAGACTGCCAGATGGTGTTGCCTGAGCTCACCCTCAGCTGCATGCTACAAAGGCCTTTGCTGAAGCTGTCTCTTAGGCTAGGTATACTTTTTGCATTAAAGCATGTCTCATAGGTTTTGATTTGGGGGATGGGAAGCAAACTGGCTTCTGGTTTATTCCTTTTTAATCTTCTGAAAGCTTTCAAAAGATAATCAATTATCTATCACTCAGTTCTGTAATCTTTAGCAGATAAAAATTCTAAGAGCCAGTCTTCTGATGCTGTCCATTTTATATGGAGTCCTTCAAAATAAATCTGGATTTTTCTTGGTGTTTGAAGAAATATTTTTTAAAGGCTTTTCTGGCTTTAAATCAATTTTAATTCCCATAATAACTTTCAAGAATGAATTTATGGGTAACACTAAATTGCATTGCTTTTTAATCTGGTTCAAACTATAACTAAAAGAATAAAATGATATTAAGTTACCTTGGCACTATATGATGCTGAAGAGTTTAAAAAACATGTTTTCTGGTCATCCTTGGAATTGAGAGACCTGGAACTAAAATCTCCACAGGAACAGGGTCCCAGGTCTCCCTCTGGCCACCGGCCCTGTGGAGGCAGCAGCCACCACTCACCTATCAGACTCGATAGTGACCTCCTTTTCTGTGATGTAGGACCTGCACCTTACAGGGACATGGAAGCCCTGTTGTTTAGATCATGAATGTCTCCCCCAAAGCCACATATGTTGGAGTTTTTATCCCCAATGTGGGCCTGGGGAGAGCTGATAGATATTTAGTAAACCTGATAAAACTTTGAAAAGAGAAGTTTTGTTTGACTCAGTGTTCAGTGGATTCAGAACATGGTCAGCTACTTGTAAGAATGAAGTCTCAGGATATGGACTGTGTGAACATGTGGTCTTTTTCTGTTTTTACATTATCTATATATTTAGTGCATCTGTTGAATTTTTCAGCCACTTTAATTGGGAATTTTCATGATTTGCTTCCTTGTATAATGCCGTATATTTCACGTTGAAACCTTACCTTCTTTCCCCTCTTCATAAGTACTTCAGGCCTGACACTGTATTGTCCTTGCGGTGGTCACAAGGACCAGTCTGAGGCTCATAAAAGCAAATAGAATAAGCATCTGTGGATGGGGTCTGGAGTGTAGGAAAAAGAGATTGATGTGAAAATCCTATTATCAGAAGTTAGTGGCAAAGTAGAGAAACCAGAAGAGGAAATCAGATGCAGGTAGTTGGTCTCTAAAACCCTGGTGCCAGAATCCATATGCCAGATAACATTACATATGGAATCCTGGGCTGGGGAGATAGCCCAGTGGTGTAAAGTGCCTGCTCAGGCAAGCTTAGGCAAGCGCAGGGGCAACAGTTTGATCCCCCATACCACATGCATTGCCGGCCCTGCCCCCAGGGCTGGCTGAGCCGGCCAGAATCCGGGAGGGTGTAGTAGCACACATCTGTGATCCCAGCCCTGGGAAGGCTGAAAGTAGGAGGATCACCAGGGTTCACGGTGAGTGGTGAGACCCTGTCACAACCAAATAAGCATTTAAGATAGACAGATAGACATACATACATACATACATACATACAGACAGACAGACAGACAGACAGACAGACAGACAGACAGACAGATAAGGAACCCTAGAAGATGTGTGGTCCACACTGAGCCCTTCCCTCAGGCATCTCAGAAGTCAGTCAGGAGGGACTTGCTATGTGAAGGTCTCAAGGAACAGGGCGCCAGAGCTGCTCCTGGCTCCCAGAAGCTTCCATGGCTCTCAGAGAAGATTCTGTAATGTGAAATCTTTAGCCAGCAAACCACTGCTCAGGGGAATCCCTCCAGATATAATCTCTCTGTCTCTATTTCTGCCTGTGTCTCTCTGACTCTGTTTCTCTGTCTATCTCTGCCTCACTGGCTCTCTCTCCTTTCTGTCACTGTTTCTGACTCTCTCTAGTTCTCTGTTTCTGGTTCTCTCTTTTTCTGTCTCCAACTACCTCTGTTTTGTTCATTGCTCGCTTTTTGGGCCTTGACTCCTTAATGCTCCTTACTTATTTTCCAAAACTCCTAGTTTGGGACTCAGCCAATCCCAGAGATACAACCTTTCATCTATGTCCTTTGAGATTTACTTTTCTTGTTCCCTCTCCACAGCAGTTTATTCATCCAGAAATGGCCCACACTTGACCTGTCCTGCTCCTGAAAGCTTAGTACTGGCCAGAGCCTTTCTCTCTTAGGAAGGGAGGCAATGGCATTTATACTTGGGAGCTAAGTGAGAGCCCATCAGCAGAACTACATCTACAGCTGAAAAAGTTCAATGATGGTAAGTTACCCATGAAAACATGTTACTAGAATGGCTCTTTACTGTTCCAACCAGATGGATGTAGTAAGTTGAAGGGGGGAAAAGTAGACAGGAAAATCCATGGGTTATTGAGTGGAAAGTTTGGGAACTGATGCTTGTGCAGTGCAGTAAGATCTAGATTATTGAAATTAATTAACTAAACTAATATGTACAGAATTTAAAGTCAAAGAACATAAAAATTCATGCTAAAAGTCTGTAAGTGTATTGTCCTCTTCTCTTTTGTTCCAATAAAAATAACCAGTATTGAGATAATTATCATCATCTAAAGGATTATAATACTGCGTGCAGTCTTCTAACAACTCAGGGAATGTTATGCACTATCATCTTTCTTGTAAGTGTGGACAAGGGGAAGCCTGCTGCAAACACCAAAGGTCACGCTGCAGAGTGCAGCTCCTAGACATTCATGTTTGTTTCACACATGAACACATTCACAAGCACTGATGCACACTCAGATGACAGGGGATGCTGGGGAGATAGCCCAGTGGTGTAAAGTGCCTGCTCAGGCAAGCTTCAGCCTCTTCAGCAGGCGTCACACCAGTCAGCCAAAGATTATTTCATTCTGCGCACAAGGAGAAAGTTCCAGTTTTTATGCACTGTTAATAAAGAAATAGAAAATCTTCCATTAATAAAGGAAGTTTTCAACTTTTTTGAGGGGGCTACCAAAGACTGAACTCCAGACCTTACATTGCCAGACAATTCAGTGCTTCCGCTGCTGAACTACACACCCAGCCCTTAACAAATTTCTGAAAGCATATGCCAATAATCCAGAAGACACAGGCCTTTAGCAGTTAGAGGATTTTGGATGCTAGATAAATAATGAGACTAGTTAATAGCATACCAGAAATGGTTAGTAGTTTTCAATCATTTACCTTCATTGAAATCTGAAGGATGAAAGCAGAATTGTATTTCAGAGACAGACAAAATTAGACAAGTTATTTCATTGTTCAATTTTCTAGTGATATTACAATTTTAATTTTCCAAGGCCAAATTGACTATAACATAGGATTTAATATTAGAGTGATGTTTATCTCTTACAAAAAATCGTTAGGAATGTGACCTTTTAAAGGAACATAAAATCACAATCTTAGAGGTAAAGCACTTTTACAACTGGTCAATTTCAAAATACTTTTTGCAGTAAGTAACATAACATAGAGGGCTACTATTGCTTCTAGTATATACCTGTGTCTCCCTGACAAAAAGGCCTACCTAGAAAATGTTTAAAACTAGAGATCAGAACTGCAAGCCCCAACCAGCCACCTGGGCCTCCCTGCCAGCTCCGGTCTCCTGCTCAGAGAGCCGTGAGACAGGAGGAGCTGGCTGGAGCTGGCCTTTTGATCTCTAGTTTCAAGGATGATAATTTTCTAGTTGAATCTTATTTTAGGGAAAATAGGGTCCATGGCATATCCTTATTTGTACTGAAAAATGACTTGCTCTTGGCAAATGTAAGAATATGTCCTCTATCCAAGTAAAGCACCAGCCTAGCTAATGCAGCTCCAAGCCAATCTGATCTAGTACCATCTTCAACAATGGTCAACCCAGCAGATTTGAGAAACTTGTAGCCAGCTGTGGAACATGCATGAAAGAAGTACTTTGAACTAGCTATTTTTAGAATGTCACTATAATTTGCTACATTTAAAAGTGAGAATCAGAGGCTAGGGAGATGGCTCAGTGGAATAACTGCTTCCCTGGTAAGTGCAAGGCCTAAGTTCAATCCCCAGTTCCTCAAAAAATAAATAAATAAATAAATAAAATAAAACAAAAAAAAATAAAAGTGAGAATCAGACTAATGTAACACGAGCCAGTTTCATTTAGATTTCAGAAGGGTTGTTTCTAACAGTCATGTGACTGCCAACTAATTTTTAACCTGCTCTTCTTATGATAAGATCAAACTCACAAGAGAATCAGAGATTTCAAATAAGGTTCTAGGGAACCACAGGGTGACTTGCTATGAAATAACAATTTCACATTATTTAAAAAATTGCACATTTAAGAATCCTTTTACTTGTAAATGCATATTGTTATTTCTCTGTATTTCTAAAACACATAAGGGAAGATATATTTCTGCATATGAGTTAAAATATTATAATTATTCTAGGAAACCATTAATCATATTAGCTGTCACATGTGAGCAATCAGATCAAATCATGTTAAGATCAAAGCAACCTTATTAAATGGACTACATAGTGATCAACTCTTATAGGGTTGTGTGTGACAGTTTTTAAGGAAGAATCAAATTTAGAACTGAGTATTGTCCAGTTGACTTCATTTTTATACTTTATATTTTCTCTTTCACAATAATCACTTCTCATTTTATTCTTAAATTGAAATTAAATATTTTATCTCATGTATAATAACATAAAAATCTTACACATTAATGTGATACAATGTGATATTTTGATACATGTATATAGTGTATACATTTTAAATCAGTAAGAGCTGGCCAAATAACTCAGTAGAGTAAAACATCTGCAAGCAGGCTCAGGGGCTGAGGGTTCGATCCCCAGGCCTGCTATGCTGGCTCCATCCCCAGGGTGCACCGAGAAGGCAATTAAAACTGGGCGTGGTGGCTCTTGAAAAGGCTGTAGACTGGAGTTTTGTGATGAAAACGTCTCAAATCATTTTTGCAGCCCTATGAAATGCACCATGCATTGTTGCTACACCCAGTCCCTCCTGTTCAGCACCATGGCATTACTTCCTGCTTTGGATGAGCTGCAGCGGTATCCTGCTTATCTGTGTGCTCTGTCACCACTCGCTTTCCTGGGAGCCTGAGCTCAGATGTGCCCCGTGATCCACGAAAGATACAGCAACACAGCTCAGACTTCTAGAAGACCCAGTTCTACTCCTCTTTGTTACAGAGCACAAAAATATGCAACTAAATTATAAGATACTCTAAGAAACATTTAACATATCCACTGTAGCCCCTTTGTCCCCTAAAGATTTCCTTCTATCTTCTGTCAACTATTTCATTGGTAAATGATGCTGCTAGTATTCAGCAGAGACAGTGCTGGGAAGTGCTGGCCTATATGTTTTTCATCTTTCTTTTACATTTGCTAAAGATTTGGGGTATCTATGTGTTGTGAATGTTTAATTTTTTGGCCCTAAGATTGTATCCAGGACCTCACCCCTGCTAGATAAGTGCTATTCCACTGAGGGCCACCTCTACCTTCCAGGTGTTCATTTTTGATACTGTAGATAACAGTTAATGAATATATAAATCAATTTTTCTCCGTAATACAGAGTGGAAAAGATTTAAAAATCTTAAAGCCTAAGCAGATCAGATAAGAAAATGGAAGCATTACATTACAAGAATGTAAATTATTAAATATTTAGCTTATATATTACTGCAAGAAAAACCAACTAAAAGTCATTTCTGTTCAAATAACTCACAAAACACTATCAAACTTGAAATTATGTGGTACCATAGAAATTCCAGTAACATTTGTTAAGCCGCTATGGCATTTGGTACCATTCTTCATTGTAATCGTAGGTAGCTCTCATACATCCTTGGTGGAGGAGTTGATAACAACATTTACGCTTTGTGCTCAAATTTGGCGGGTCCAGTAATTTATAATAATCCTGAATACTGAATGCTGCAGTATTATTAAAAGAGTATTATGGGGCTGTGGGAGAGGAGCCCTTCATGAATCTTGAGATCAGCTTTATTTGAGCCCTGGCTTCCCATCGAAACACAGTGGGAGCTGCTTCTGACAGCTTCAGAGCAGGCATGGGCACCTGTGTTTACTCATGCACAGAAGCGCTCACCCTAAGAAGCCTCAGACCTGCAGCTCAATGAAATGCTCCTTGCTAAGAAGCCCGTGGAACACCACAGGGCTTAGGACAGCACACCTCAGTGCCAGCCACTCCATCATATGACATCGACAACAGGTGAAACCTGCAGGGAAGTCTCATTTTTGTAGGCAAGTGCACTGCCACTGAGCTGCACACCAGCCCTAAGTTTGTAACAACCTGGGCCAGGGCACACACGTCACTGTGTGTTATATCCACCTGCAACATTTCAGAATTAAAGTTCCTAAATGTCATTAGTTACAGCATCCAAAAATACAAAATACATAGACGTACATTGAATACAACATTTAATATCTTTATGGTTAAAAATACAGAACACCTTGATATAAACGAAGGAAAAATAACTGTGGTGATGCTCATGGTAACACATCAGTATTCAAGGTGGGAAGGACTGAGTTGCCCAAGAGAGATTTCCTGGAGTGCGTTGATAAGACACCGCACGGCTCCTTATATTCTTCTACAGTTATGTGAAGTGCAAAGGACCCACAAAGCCAAAAGCAGTGCTGAAAAACATAACACAAGGGAGAGCTTTTGCTCCCTGATTTTAAGATGTGTTCCACAGCCATCGCAATTAGAGCTGTGTCGCGCTAACACAGGGTGCCACAGTGAGCTACAGAGCAGAAGAGTAAGCCTAAAAACTGACATTTCATAAACCCAAGTCTAAGCCTGCTTGCTTTTGGATCCATTACATATTTTCAAAATGCTTTCATATTTTAAAAATCTATTGGCCTTTTATGTCTCAGATTGCTTTTGGTTATTTTTAGAGCATCGTTGGAAAACTTGGCCCTCAGAGTCAGGTCTAGCCTGCCGTCTCCATTTCCAGTTGAAGTGCACTGGTTTAAACCCTTGACCACTTGTTATGAAGTCTTTAGGTTGACCTTGTGCTGTAGCAGAGCTGAACAGCTGTAACAGATGGCACTTGGCCCAGGAAGCTGGAGGTATTACCTGACTCTTAGAAAGCAGTGCTTTCTAAGTACTGCTTTAGAAATGGCAGTATGCGTACTGAGCTGAAGGTCAGTATTTTTTTTTTTTTTTTCTGGAACCAGGGATTGAACTCAGGCCCTTGAACTTGCCAGGGAAGTGCTTATTCTATGAGTCATCTCCCTGGCCCTGTGTAGTCAGAAATGTTATATCTCACAGAACATTTAAGGCCCTTACAAAAGTGTAAATTACGTGCTTCAGTCATTTGTGCTATTGTGGACAAAAGATTTTATCATCCTAAATTGTCTCCCATCATACTTCCATCTTGCATTTTAAAGCCATTTAAAGTGGCTTTAAATAGTCACTTTGTATTTAAATAAATTAAAATACTGTAATTGGGTCTCATTTTTGTGTCAGTTGATCCAAGTTTGAATCCAGCGTCACTGCCCTCAGACATCAGCACCTTAGTTGAAATTACTTGGGGAGAGGGCCAGCCAAATAGCTCAGTGCATTAAAATGCCCACTGAGACAGACCCAAGGGCCAGGACTTTGGTCTCCAGGCATGCCGTGCTGGCCCCATCTCCCTGGTGTGCTTAGACTGCGATTGGGATTGGGCGTGGTGGTGCACGACCACAATCCCAGCTCTTGGGAGGCTGCTAAGAAAAAAAAATAAAACCTTAGGGGCAAGTGCAGTTTTGATTTGCAGAACATGACTTTATTTTACCCTCACCTTCAAAGGATAAGTTTTACTAAATATAAACTTTTGTTTCTTTCCTTTCTTCAGCATCTTAAAGTAGATTCTTTGCATTGACCTTTTAAATTTTTTCCTTATACAACATAGGTCTTAATTCTTTGCTTAAACTTTCTAACAACAATATTTATTTCTATTGTTTTAGCTCAACACACCTTGAGTCATTTTTGGAGGCTTCCTTGTTTTTATTTTATTTTAATCCTTCAATACACACTCTTAACTATGCGGCCTGGACTCATAGTGATCCTCCTGTCTCGGCCACCCTAGTGCTGGGATTATAGGCATGCGCCACCACACTCAGTTTTGCTGCAGGCCCAGCACAGCACCCAGTACTGGGTGTCAAGTCAGGCTCTTGCTCTTGCCAGACAGGCATTTATGTCTCTGAGCTGTCTCCCTCACCCTTGGTAGCTGTTTTGAAGAGAGTCATGCTTGTCTCTCTGTGCTTCTATCTCTCTATGACTGTCTCTCTCTTGTCTCACTTTCTCTTACATAGCTATTTTTAAAACACTCCATTCTTATTATTTTAAAAATTAACAAATATACTAGCTTGTATTATAGGTGTATTTGGCTGTTGTAATACATTCAGATAAACAAATCTTAGAAAACATCTGCTGAAATTTTTTTTGTTCTGTTTTTGAAATTCTTATGGAAAAATTGGCTATTTTGTTAAAAAATAATATGTATCAAGGAGAGGTGGCTTGAGTTATCTTAGAGATTTCAATCTTTTTTCTTCCCTTGAATACTTTAATAGGAATGTAATGACCATAGGTTTCATGTCCATTTTAATTTCAGTTGTGTAAGAACAGAATTAGCTCACCAAGAAATGTATGTAGACAGTTGTGCTTAAAGGAGAAAAGTGGTGAAATTCATTAGCACAATACCAATTTGACACCTAGAAATATGAGAGAGAGAGAGAGTGAAGAGACCCTTTAAGGAGAACCCAAGCCCTGTGCAATCCGCAGAATACTTCATGGAGGCCAATAGGGAGTGGGAGCAGAGTTGCCCATCCAAAGAAGCAGCTGCTGGATGGGGAGGGTCCCTGCCCTGGGTGCGCCTGTCCACTGCCTGAGGGTGGGTGAGTGTAAGCTGGGTGCTCCACACTGCAGTGAACCACAGGCCCTGGCAGATCAGACTCCCTTATAGGGAGTGCACCAACATGCCCACCGACACCACGCTTTTGCATTTTATCTTTCTAGGCTGGTTCATGTCATAAATCCAAGTTCTCAGAATATTTATTAACCAGTATATTAATTTATAAACTTTCAGGTGAGATTTGAAGTCTGCTCCTTAAGCCATACAGAGTCATTTCTCCACTTGTCTGGGCAACAATTCCCCGATTTCTGTATGCCCTTTTTTTTGAAGGGAATTGAAGAGATTAATTAAGTCTGTTGAGGTGATTGCTGGTCCCATCTCTGCAGTGTATCTCAGCATTGTCACTGTCACAGCTAATTTCTTTCACACTATCTCACTGGCTTCCTTATTGTTAATACAGTTGTGTCAGATCTCACAGTGTATGTATTGCTGTGACCCAAACGTTTTCAGGAGCCTCGGCCTTAACAATGATAACTTCCTCAGTCAAAACTTGCCTCAGACTCACAGATACAGTGAGACCAGCGAGCCGGGGGTTCCCAAGTACATCCTCTTGCACTTTAGTTTGGTGTGCCAGGTAACAAACTACCACAAAATTAAAACAGCATGCCCACGTATCTTCCAGTGAGGCAGTGCTTGGGGCAAGGCTCAAGTGGATTCCCTGCCCAGCTGATGGTGGCAGGCTGACAAGCAAGCACGCGACTAAGGTTTCTACGGAAGAACCTGGTGGTAGGGAGATATGCACTGCATAAAGGTTGGCTTATGTTTTGTCTTAGTGCTTCCAAAGCAACTTACACTTGGAAACAGGATGTGGAGCTGTGGATTAAGCATTCATGCTGATGTTATCCAAGGACACACTAGAGTTCTGAGTTTATGCCTTTGCTTGAAACAGATTTATTTTAAGTGAACATCTCAATAGAGTATTAGCTTGGCTAACAAATTACCCTGTGAGAATATGTGTTGATGAGTATAAATTTCATAAGTTAAAAGAGCTGAGGTGTGTAGGAGCAAACACAGAAAAGCCCAAGCACTCGACTGCATTAGCAGCCTTCTAGACCCACTGCAAGACCACAGTATTTTAGATTTTAAGTTTCATAACCAATAAACCATTCTATCAAGTAAATTATTTTAAACAATGAAGAAGGATTTTACTTGTAAAATAAACAAGAAAAAATGACCCATATTGGCTTAACTAGTTCATAAAATCGGAAATGTGTAGTTAAAAAGGAAAAGATAAAAAAAGGTTGCAGAGATTCCTGGGGAAACACAGCATTTTCCCAGCTTCTCCCTCATGTCTGCGGTGCGGACCCATCTTGTGATTTCATTCAATGTCAAAAGCGGCTGCGTGCGAGCTCTGTGAGCGCCGCACTCACCTTTCAGGACGGTCGGCTCAGCCTTGCCCGAGATGGAGCAAAGCATCAAGCAACCAAGGCTGGAGGACGAGAAGCTTATTCGGGCTCACCATTGCTGTCTGTCCTCACTCAGCTTCAAAGAAAAAATGAGATGGTGGAAGAGAATTCGCGGAGGAAACATTTTGAAGTCCTGACAGCCAAGAAGCAGAGAAAGAGCAGTGAGCCTTGAGGGAAACCTGCCCTCCGGGTCATACCCAGAGCCTGTCTCTCTTAAGGAGGCTCCAACTCCTGCCAGAGCTCCAACCATGAACATAAGACCACCATGATCTTTTAAAAAATTCTTTCAGGAAGATATCAAAAGGGAATAGTGCAGTCAAATAATATTAAAAACATCATACCGCAGTAGCACACAGACTCATGTTTATACAGCACAATTTGTGATAGCTAAATCTTGGAAAAAGCTCAAATGCCCATCAATAGGTCAATAAAAAAAAGAAGGACCATTTAGTATCTGTATATAAAAAATAAGGTAGATATACAGCTACTTTCTCTTAATTCAGTGAATAGAAAGACTTGTACTAATAGTGCTTGAGGACAAGATATGTCTGCATCTTGTACAATGAATAACTACTGAGAAGACAACAATATGCAATGTATTAATTATTGAAACTGTCCTATTAATTGGTTTTGAAACTGTCTCATTGCTGTTTGTTTCTCAATAAAGTTATGAAAGAAAAGAAAAAGAAGACCTCTTTTTAATACAATGGGGTACTACTAAGCCATAAATAAGGAAACACTTCAGTCTTTTCTGAGTAAATTAATGGACCCTGAAAGCATATTCTTAAGTGAAATAAATTCAACACACATGTAAATATTTCATTGTTTCTTTGCCATGAAAAACCAAAAGTATAAATAATGGTGAAGGGTGGGGAGATAGCTCAGCTGTCTAAACTCCTGCCTGGCAAGCATAAAGATGCAAGTTTGATTCCCAGTACCCCACGTCATGACCCCAGAAACTGTATGTGGTGGTACAGGCCAGCAATCCCAGCACTGGGGAGGCTGAGACCGATCACTATGAGTTTGAGCTGTGTAGTGAGACCCTACACCAAATAAATAAATGAAACATTTTAAAAAATTAAAACAATTAGGGTCCAGGGAGAGAGTTCAGTGGAATAAGTGCTTGCCTGGAAAGCACAAGGGCCTGAGCTTGATCCCTAATACCACCACCAAAAAAAAAAAAAAAAAGAAAAAAAAAAAAAAAGAAAAAGATTAAATAATGATTCAAATGTATACCAGATATTATGAAATAGGAAGAAAATGCTCAATTGGGAAGGGAAATAAGGGAAGGTGGAGGACGAAATAAGGGAATGAAAAAGCACAAAAGAGAAAATAAGAAAAAACAGAAATAAATCCTCGGCAAACCAGAGGGGAAAGGGATTACAGAGAGCCTAAGGAAGTGGGGAAAAAAGGAGGCAAGGTAAGCCATATGCAGAGCCCTGGACTGGGCCCTCGGGGAGCTCTTTCGGGTAGCTGGAACTCTTAAAATTGAAGTCACAGAGTCGAAGACCTGGCAACCTGGGTTTCCATTTCCTAAGTACCTTGCGCATCCCGCACCTGTCCCCTAACTGGCAGCACCTCTACAGCCCCGCCTGCCGCTCTTGCATGCCTGGGTTCGCACGCCTGGGTTGACGAGTACCAACCATCCTATTTCCTGCCGCCCTACCAGCAGCTGGCTTACTCGCACCTGGGAGAAGCCTATGCCACAGCCAACAACCCGCTGCACCAGCCGGCACCAACCAGCAGCCAGCAACAGAGCTGGCTCGGCCGCCAAGGCCAGGAAGGTGCAGGCCTGCTCCCGCCCTCTCCGGGCTGGACAGTGGCTCGGTGGCTCAGTGAGCTCCCTCAGAGACGCCTACCATCGCTCAGACTTACTGCTGCCCCACACGCACTCCCTGGACCCTGCAGGCCTGGAGGACAACCTGGGGCTGCACGATATGGCTCACCAGATGGACGAAGTGCCGAATGCCGATGATCAGCACCTGCTTCTGCATCATCAGACAGTCATTAGCAAAGGTCCCATCTCGATGACTAAAACCCCCTGATCCTTCCCTGTCAGAAGGACCTGGTAGGTGGTGATGAATCCAGGTGAGGCCTCCTGCTCTGTCCTGGGAAGACTGTCCCTCCTCAGCTCCACGTCTAAATATAAAGTGACCATGGCTGAAGTCCAGAGGTGACTATCACTGCCTGAATGCTTGAATGCCCCCCTGCTGGGCAGTGTTTTCAGAAGAGCTAAATCCAAAAGCAGAGGTCAGTCCTGGTGGAAGAAGCTGGACAAGAGAGGACTGAATCTTCCAGCTGGCAGGTGCAAGGCTGCTACATGACCCTCCTGCCATCCCTCGTGGAAGGCCAAGCAGATCACCTGGCCTGAGACTTTGCATATGTCTGCGAAGCTGAGTTTCCTAGTAAGCTGGTGGTCAAGTACTTAACTAAACTTCATCTTGGAGGATGGAACGAGATGTCGAACAGGAGGAACATGCTCCTGGCTGTGCAGCAAGTGTGTAAGGAGTTCATGGACCTCCTCAATCAAGACCGAACCCCCAGTGGGAACAACAGGCCTGCCCCAGTGCTGGAGGCAAATGTCCAGAACTGTTTGTTGCATTTCAGCCTGCTCACCCAGGGCTTTGGCAGCCAGGCCATCTGTGAGGCCATGTCTGCCTTGCAGAACTATATCAAAGAGGCCCTGATACTAATAGACAAGTCCAACATGAGCCCTGGAGAGCAGAGTCCCGCCGATTTCAACAAGGTCTGGAGAACATGGAGAAGCACTGCCAGTGACACAGGGCGGGCATGTGGGACTGGGGAGGACTGCAAGATGCATCTCTCCCTGTTCCCAATGGTCTGCCAAGCTCTGGAGCCAGGGAAAGCTCTCACTACCTACCTGATCAGTGCATGGCTCGATGAGGGCGAGTCTGACTCTTCCCTTTGGACTTGGTTTCGCAGGTGCTGAAGTGTCTGACTCTGGACATTGGAACCAAGGTGACAAGTGCTGGGTTTTGCTATTGTTCCCTGCATTTATACTATGGAACCCCAATCATCCTTTTCCTCCATATGGTGATACAAGTTGTAAGATGAATAAATTGCCTGGGTCTCAACAAGAAACCATACGCTTGGCTGTTGTAATGTCAAATCGACACGACATTCACAGATCCACAGATTATTTTTTTCAATGTTGAGACAAAATGGCTGGTTTTTGTATCCACTCAATATTTATCATAAAAAAATGAGTATCTACGTTCTTCAACGACAGTATCATTCTCTAGCAGAGGGGGGGGGTGGAAGGTCTGTGTGCTTAACAACTGGATAACAAGTGCTATTTGACACACTTTGAACCCCAACTTCATATGGTACTTGACACTTTGAACCCCAAGTTCAAAGGGGGGTTCTTTCTGATTTTAGAAAACTTGTAGAAATAAAACCTGCTGATTTCATTTTTCTTCTTTTTTTTTTTTTAACTTTGAAAGTTGACTCTTTGAAGGGAAATTCGTGGAAATAGATCTGTTCTTGTAAGGTACTAAAGCTTTATTTGTATATTTATTTCAGATCTTGATTTAAAAAAAATTTTTTTCAGCAAACTTGAAAAGGGTGGCTGTGGAGCTTGTAATCTGCCTGTCACCCCAGTCCCTGCAGAGCTCTGTATTTTGAGAAACTGTGTTATATGCACAGGATTTATTTATGCATAATTTATTGGGTCTGTAAATACTGGTGTACTTCCTATGACTTTTTGAGAAATGGGATTTGATTTTATTATTAACTTTGAATGGTGATGGGGTAATCTATTACATGTTTTTAACCTTTGTTGTGTGAACACAGGGTATTAAGACTTGAGAAGGTCCTGGATTTTGTTCTTGAGTTGGAGGATTCTGTTCCAGTGGAGCTCTCAGAAAGCAATAGCTTTGCAACTCGCTCCCATGGGCTCATGCTTGAGCTGTGTGTGTGGGTAGTTTGTGTGGATGAGATGGAGACATGAAACTAAACTCTATTGAACTCCATTTCTGTAAATGTCCTTTAAATAATTGCCATGTATGGAACTTGTAAAATGAAAATATTCTCAGTAGAAAAAAAAAAGATAAGTCATGTGCAGGTCTCTATGATAACAGTATCTATTTAAAATGTACCAAGAGGGTCCAGCAAGATAGCTTAGCAGTCTGAGTGCCTGCTTGAGCAAACTTAGGCAGGAGAAGGAGATCATGGTTCCATCCCTGGTGCCACATGCTGTACCAGCCCCACCCTCAGGGCTGGCTGAGCTGGCCAAATAAAATAAAATGAACCAATAAACTTAATATAAAAAAAAAACCATGACGGATCTTGCTATCTGACCCAAGCCCTGGCTCTGAGCATATGAGACTTTGGAAAGACCCTCCAAATGTTCACCAGATCATTTCCTTCAGCCCCCCAAAGCCCCCCCAATGAAGACTCATGTCTACTTCATTATGTGAAATGCATCTAATTCATGTCTAGGGGTCATCAAAGTCTTAACAGTTTCAGCATTGCTGAGAAGTATATGCCCAAAGCCTACTCTGAGCCTCAAGATAGACTCTTAGATATAAGCCCTTGGAAAAGAGTAAAAAGAAGGTTAGACATTTTCCACATACACGGTTATGGGTAAGATATCACAGAGGTAACACTGCCATTCCCAAACAGAGGAACTGAGAATTATAAAGGAATCAGATAAAAGCAGGAACAAGTCCAACAGCATAGATATTAAATCCTATAGTTTCATGTCTAACATCCGGGGCAAACTATGAGGAGATATGCTCCAAGGATCTGATGCATTCATAGTTGAATTATACAAACTTTTAAGTATGTGATGTCACCAACTCCTCAAGAGTTGAAAGGGATGGAGCGCTTCTAAACTCATTTATGGAACCCTGCATAACCCTGATCCCTCAAACTGGATAAAGACCCAACTAAAAAGGAAAACTATAGATCCATCTCCTTAATGAACATAGAGGTGAAAATCTCCTCAAAAATATTAGAAAATAGAATGTAGCTCATTATAAAAAAAAAGATACAGCATCATCTGAAAAACGAATTCAGAAAATTCCTAAAGAGAAATTCAGAAAATTGAAAGGTGTCCCCTGCATAGGCAGAAGCAAAGAGGATGCCATTTAGTAGTTCATATCAATGGCCATGTGTTCTGCTGTAGCAAAGTTTGTCTACATATTGCCCATGTCAGGAGACATTTAGGAGGCTGAAATCAAGCATGACTTAATCTGATACAGAAAATTCCACTGGGGCCTGGGCAGTGTGGAAGTCATCAGCTGGTCTTGTCATCATCTACATAATGCTTTTGTTTAAATTGTTAATCCTTATTTCCAACTGAAACCTCATAAATGTAGCTGTTATTTTCTGTATTTCTACCAGGAGTCTAGTTTTCTGAACTCCGACCAGAATCTCAGACCAAACAAAGTTACAGAACTGTCAGAGTTGCTTAGATTGCATCTTCAAACCTTCCAGGCTCCTCCCGTGAAATGGAGCCAAAGACTTCTAAACCACATAGTCAGGTGTAGTCACCATACTGAACCCACTTTTTTCTAGAGCCAACACCTGTCTGAGTCACATTCTCACCAGGTGGACAGAAGGCTCCTTTTTATTTATTTGGAAACTTTGCATATTGTTGAAATAAATATTTTAATTGGTTGGTGCTATTTGTGTAACCAGTAATTCAACTTTCACAAGATTTTCCATGTTCAAACAAATAAAAAATACACATTTAAATATTTGCAATATCCAGGAAAAAGGACACAGACTCTATTTCATTTATTTCAATTAATGCCATGGATTTTCAATTTGGCAATAGGGATTACACTTTTAGTTACCTAAGTTTGCTACTTAATGATTTTAGGATGCCAACTGTCCATAGCTGAAATTTACAATTCTAAGAAAAGCAATAGTGTATGGATTTGCATACAATAATAAACAATGGATAATTCTTTCAATCAAATAAATTATTTTTAAAGCACCAATGATTACAATGGGCTAGGTATATATTGCTTCTATGGTATTCATTTCTTTATCTTTTTTCTAATGAAAATAAATATACAAATCACAGTTACATTAGAGATGGAAATCTATCCAGCCCAAGACAAAGTGGCTGATGGCTAATGTGTTAGGAGCTTCTGCATGCTAGGTGAGTCTACAATCACCGAATACGGTACTGTCATTCCTCTAGATTTAAAGAAAAACAATTGAGTGATGCCTTACCCATACATCCTAATCATTGTAATACAGATATGTTGGGTTCTGGGATTACAGGTGTGCACCTACACATCAGCATTACCTTAGTCATTGCTGTACCCATCTCCAAAAGCCAACTACTCTCATGATTCTAAAACCATGGAATTTGTGAGTTTCATTTTTTTTTATTAACTAAACTTATAAAATTTGTATCTATCTTCTTTTGAATATTTAAATAGGGAATTCAAAATAACTTTAATTTTGTCTAAAATATTGCATGATTTATTTAAATTTTATGGCACCTTAACATAACCTATTTATCATCTTATTCCTGGAAGGTGTTTCCATTTAAGAGTGTTTCTTAGTGCACTTGGGCTGCTGTCCCAAAACTCCACAAAGTAGGTAATAGTTGAAATCCATTACTCACAACTGGAGAGGGAAACCCAAGAGCAAGACGTTGGCAGATCTGCCATGTTCTGATGCATCACTGTCTGGCTCACAGAGGGTGCCTTCTTGATGTTTACCTGACAGGAGTGGCCGCCAAGCTGCTCAGTAGCTCTCTTACAATGGCACTAACCTCATCCATGAGGGCTCCACCCTTAGAGCTGATCACCTCAAAGAGCCTTCACATGCTAATACCACTGTCTTGGCTGTTAGGCTGTCAAGGCAGAAATGAAGGAGGAGACAGAACATTTTCACCTTAACAGTCTTTACAGAAGCAATGTTGCAAAGGGAAATTTGCTCATGGAAGATGCCAGAGGATGAATAGACCTCAGGGCAAATGGACCTCCAAAGCCTCGACTTTGGATTTGGAGTCTTTAGCACTGTGAGAAAATACATTCCTTTCTTTCTTTGTTTCTTCTTTTTTTTTTTTTTTTTTTTTTTTTTTTTTTTTTTTTTTTTTTTTTTTTTTTTTTTTTTTTTTTGTAGAACTGGGGATTGAACTCAGGCCCTTGCACTTGCCAGGGAATCATTTATTCCACTGAGCCAGCTCCCCAGCCCCAGAAAATATATTTATTTTTTTAAAGATGGGGAGAGAGAGAGAGAGAGAGAGAGAGAGAGAGAGAGAGAGAGAGAGAGAGAGAGAGAGAGGGAGAGAGAGAGAAACACATATGTGAAACACATGCTACACATGTTACACAGGTGCAGGATTGCCATGCAATCCACTATGCTTGTACAAACCTTTCTAGTGAAATCATTGCTAGAGTTTTTCTCTCATCATAAATATTTAAAGGAGACAGTTAGCCCAACACTATATTGTATAGAAATATTCCAACCTACTCATCTGAGTGGTATTAATTTGTATTTCTATGATGCTGCTTTCATTTAATATACAGTTTATACTGTGTGTGTATGTGTGTGTGTGTGCACACGCATGAGTGGCTTGGCTGTTCAACTTTCTTCCTGTTTCTTGTATCAGATTATTTTCCTATTTGGCTTTATTTATATATCCTACATGCAAGACTTTTGCTAATTGTGTGAGTTGTAAAGATAGAGCCTGTGCTAGTTTTCTTGAGCTTCTTTAAGAAAATACCAGAGAGTATGTGGTTTAAACATAAGAAATGGGGCTGGGGAGATAGCTCAGCAGTCTAAGTGCCTGCCTGGCAAGATCGCCATGCCATCCCTGGTATCGCATGATATACTGCACAAAAACTGGGTGTGCTGGTGCATGCCTGTAATGCCAGTGCTGGGGGTGCTGAGATGTGAGCATTCCGGAGTCCAAACTGTGTAGCCAGACCCAAGAACAACACCAAGTGTGTCTGCATCCTCTCTCCCTCTCCTTCTCTGCCTCTCCTTCACTCCCTCTCCCCTGCCCTCCCCACCTTTAAAAAATAAATATAAGAAACACATTTTCTCACAGTGCTGAAGACTCCAAATCCAAAGTCAAGGCGTCAGAGAGGTCCATGTGCCCCGAGGTCTACATACCCCCACATTTTTTTTACAGGGATCATCCTCTGGCATCTTCCTGCATGAGCAAATTTCCCTTTGTTTTAGAGACAAAGTATAGCTTTCAGTCCTACTCTAAAAGTTTTAGTTAATCTTAACTCCCTTGCTGAGGACTACATCTTTAAATATAGTCACAGTCTGAAATACTAACTAGGTTTTCAATGTATGAATTTTTGGGGTAAATAATTCAGGCTGTAATAGTCTTCTGTTCTGTATTATTTTATTTTTTGTGTCATTTTATTATTGACAAACATACTTCCTAGAAACTATGTGACTTTGTAGAAAAGCATTTACCTTTCAATTTTATTCAATTCTGAAAAGTCTTTCATAGGAATTTAAAAAGAAGTACTGACTATATTCTTCAACAGTTGAGTCAAAGTTATTTTCAGGGTGTATAATGCAAATTAGATTTGTTAATTGCACTACTGGTTTGCAGTTTTTGTCTTTTTCTTTTCTCTCTTTCTTTCTTTTTTTTCTCTCAATCATTACCATGAAATGCCTGCTTAATTGCCATACTCACTTAGCTCTGTCTGCTTCTCCTTCAGATTTACCCATCACAGATTTTATTTTTTGAGGCTACTTTGTTAGAAACATGCAAGTTTAGAAACATCATATCTTCCTTCTTTATTCTGAAATATCACTATTTCAATTCAAATTCATGAATAATTTCAGAATTACATAAAAATTACGAGAGAACTTAAGGGAAATCCCAGTTCATTTGCTCGGAAAGCCTGTCAGTTCTGTCACTTGCCCCCATTGGCTTCATAGAAGATGATTCGGAGCAGGGCCTCAAGCTGTTCTCACCTGAAATTACTTTTGGGTTCAAAATCTAGAACAGCTGGCATGTGTCTCCTTCCCCAGGGCTCACGGCCTCTAGTCCCTGGCCTCATGATGACAAGGGTCAGGGCTGCGTGTGACCTTGGCTCTGCTATTGCCAAGGAGGGTGCCCCAGCACCCTGCAACCGAGGCTCGGAAAGGGGACGGCCTGGCCTCCGGGCCCCTGCACTGGCTTTCTCTACGTAGTCATGGCTGCAGTTGGCTTAGGAGGTACCCGGCGGGATGAGTGCCAATGAGGACCAAGAAATGGGACTAGAAGCATTACATCTATTTATGAAGGAGATGAAAGTTTCCACTAATTAAGTTCACTTTCATTTCAGTATCAGGTGAAAATGGTGATCCCAAAGCCTTCTTAATAGAGATTTCATGGACAGAAATGTACCCCCAAATGCCTCTAATTATATCTATGATTTTTTTTTATTAAACAACATATCGGGGAGATGGCTCAGTGAAAAAGTGCTTCCCTGGCAAGTGCAAGGGCCTGAGTTCCCTGGTTCCATCAAATAAATAAATAAATAAATAAACAAACAAATAAATAAATAAATGTACAGCACCATATCATCAGCTGTACAGCAGAATATACTAGCCAAGTTACAGGAAGCAGCAGACAGTAACCTGGGAACCACTATGCCCTATATATTGAGTATACCAAAGACAAGAAAGAGCAGGTCATGGAGAATCACCACCCCGTTCAGCCCTCCATGAGCAGTATCATCTCCAGGTGAAGCTCCTGGTATAGTCCGTCAGGTAAGAAAAAAGCCAAAGAACTTTCAAAAGCTCAGCAACATAAGCTGCTGGATAAAGTAGATCACAAACGGGAGCTTCCTTGAGGCTGGAACTGGGTCGATGTTGAAAGTATGCAAGCAAGACTGGCTCTACAGATGATGACCAGAACTCGGAACTGGACATAAAGAAAGAACATCCCTTAAAAAGTAAACTGGGTTCAACATCCTTCATTACTGGTTTCTGGTGTTGAGGTGGATTTTTATAGAAATCCCAGAACTGTTCTTGTACATTTCTTACATAATAAATGTGAGTGGAGAGTTCATGTAGACTGGTTATATTAAATTATTGTCACAAGTTTGCTTTAATATAAGGCGAAAATATTATGGTTTATTATAATTTTACAAAGCCCTTTGAGCTTTTTTAAATGGCAAATGTGGAGGATAATCAGTTAATTTATATGACTTTATTCTAGTGGATAACTTTTAAAGAAGTATGAAGCCCTCTTAAAACTGTCAAAGCAGAATTTTGAGTGTATAGTTATTTTATAGCATGAGTCACATTAATATGCTTCCTACTTTAAAATCTCATCTCTTCTTTGGCTTTAATTACTGAAGCAGAATTACTTCAAAGAAATTTAAATACCAGTATTTGAACTTTATACCATACTCTTTGTAGTTACTTTTTATTTTTCAGCAGTGAACTCATTCTCTTGATTTGGGTCAAGAAATTTGATCATGAGAGCTTTCAATGGTATGTACAGTAGGACTGTATAAATACCGATCTTCCAGATACATTAGACAAACATTTGCGTAAGCAAGGTGTGGTAGTGCAAGCCTATAATTCCAGCGCCCTGGACACTGAAGTGTGAAGATCTCAAGTCTGAGGTCAGCCTAGCCTACGCAAGGGGAACTTGTCTGTAAAAAGAGACAGAAAAGAAAAATATTATAGAAGTACTATTTAAAACATTTCTCTTTGCTGCATGTACTATTGTGGGAGTAAATGATGCCTTAATAATTGATTTTTGTATTGTCGGAGACAATGATTTTAGTAAATACTTATTTATCTGTTCTTGTGTTTTTAATGGTTGGATAACAAATGGGTTCAGCATGGAACTATATATCACATCTTGTTTTTGTAGTGTCTTTTCAAGTCCAATGTATTTATCAATCTCTGTATCTTTTTAATATACATGGAAGTCTTTAAAATGCTAAACTGTTACAGGTGCTTTTTCAAGTCATTAATAAAGGAAACTTGCCATTGTTTTACTAGGAAAAGTTATCACTGTTGTGCAATTTCCAGTGACTTTGTGTAGCTGCTCCATTTTAATTACTTAGAACGTCTGCTGTACACCTGGAAGGGTGGATTGTTAGTATGTCAGGTTATACCTGTCAGTTTGTATCTGAGGTTTTAAAGGCTAATAACTTTTAGTAAAGTTACCTCAGCATAAAAGCAATTTGAAAAGTATGCATAGTTTTTACAGAGTGAAGTTTGGCTTCAGTTAACTTGTTTGGAATTGTGCGTGTAATTACAGTGAAGAAGTGCAATGTCTTTTAAAAGCTGAGCCACGTTTTGTTTCTTGAATTAGTATTAATATGCCAACTAGAACATGCCAACTTGTTTATGTGGTTGTGTACGTGTGATTTTTGTTATGTTGATTTGTTTGTTCCTTTTCTGAAGAAACCACTGGTGGTGAGCAAAAACTTTTTTGTTGTTTTGCTATTGAGATTCTGAAATTGTTCATGCTTACTGCGGTTGCTAGATTACAAAGAATAGTGCTGATTGAAATCCATTGAACTACTTTTACTGCTTTTATATGGAATGTAAGAAGTTCTGGGGTGATGGTGGCTGGGGTGCCTCTTACTACCTTGTGTAAACACTTGAATGCTTTCATCAGTACTGCCCTCATATGCTCAACACTCCCCGTACATTTTTTTCAAAGTCTCTTTGCCTAAAATTGTGTGGAATGATTCAACTAATAAGCAATAAAGTCTGAATACAGTAAAAGAAATCTAGAACAGGTTTTTCTTTCTTCAGTCTCTCACAACTGTGGGTCTTATGGGCTACTACATGTACTTCCAAGTGAATCCTTGGGATTTAACAAAGGCATGTATTATACTTTGTATTGAGTCACCACACAGTGGAGGTTAGTTTTCTGTCCACATGTGGTGGACATATAAGCATACACATTGGAAAGGAAAGTATGCATTAGATTATATAGATGAGGGCTTGGTGAGTAGTGAATGTGGAGGATCTGTATGGGCAGGCAGTAGGAAAGTAAGCAAGTAACACACAAGCAACTCTTTTTGTCCCTTCTATTCTTTCTTTTGTAGTTACTTTTTCTTTTTCAGCAGCGAACTCATTCTCTTGATTTGGGTCAAGACATTTGATCATGAGAGCTTTCAATGATATGTACAACAGGACTGTATAAAGAATCTTTTATACAGTGGGAGGCTGTAAACAGGCAGATCACTATGAGTCTGATCTAGTAGTGAGACCTGGAACATCCTCTAGACCCTTCCCTAAAAATACAAAAAGTTTTACCCGCTGATCCATAGGCCGGGCAACACTAACGCCCTTAATGCTACTGCCCTCAATCCTAACCAGAACAATGCCAAACCAATCAGGGGCCTACAGCCCTATTCCTAGCAACACACATGCCCAATGCAGTCACCTCTACAGAAGCTCTATTATGACTACATGAGACTTTGTGGGACTTCTGGACAGCACTGAGAGAGGCCACAGCACTCTTGCATTTCTTCTTCAACTTCATCTGTGGTCCATTGGTTGTTGAAGAGAGTACTATTTAATTTCCATATGTTTATAGAGTTTTATGGTTTGTTTGGTATTTACTTACAATTTCACTGCAGTATGATTTGATTATACACATGGGATGATGTCAATTGTTTTTACATTTAATTAACCATGTTTGAGGAGGTACCGTGTAGTTTATTTATTTATTTATTTATTTATTTATTTAATTTTTTGTGTTTTTAGGAAAGGGTCTACAAGGGTGTTCAGGGTCTCACTACTAGATCAGACTCAGTGATCTGCCTGTTTACAATCTCCCAAAATCTGGGACTACAGGTGCTCACCACCATGCTGTCTCAATCACCATCTCGACGTGTTCTGGGGTAGGGCCAGCAAGGCAGGCCCAGCAATCGAACTCCCAACCCCTGTGCCTGCTAGTAGGTGCTTTAATGTGCTGAGATACTTAGCTGGCACTTGTGTGGTTTATTCTGAAGAAATGTGCTGCTGATAAGCATGTGTATTATGCCATTACTGGGTGGAAGTGGACTTAGGCATTAAGTCCATTTCTTAAAAAATTTGGTTCAGATTTGATTTTTCTTTGGTGATATTTTGTGACAGTGGGATGCTGAAGTCCCCATTAGAATTGTATTATTAGTTATCTGAATTTTCAAATCTATTAGTATTTATTTTATATACTTGATTTATTTGAATTTGCTGCAAGTATACTTATGATTGTTATTTCTTTCTGTTTAGTTGTTCTGTTAACAGATATGTAGTCACCTTTGTCTCCTCTGATCACTTTTCTCTTAAAATCCACTTTGTCCATTGCTAGAATAGCCACTCCTGCTTTTCTTCAAGTTTTTTCATGGGTATTTCATCTGTTGACTTAAGACTATAAATTTCTTTTTGAGTTAACTGTGTTTCTTGGCACACAGAGTATCTTGGATCTCATCTCTTTCTGCCAAGTTGTCTCTTTTGATTGGTCAACTGAAACCATTTATATTGTCGGTTATATCTGACAAGTAATGACATTGTCATTTTATTATTTTCGTGTTGTCCCTTTGTTTTCCTTCTGTCTAATTGCTTGCCTTACCTGGTAGTCTCATTCTTTTGAAATTCTTGGAATTGTTGTCTTTGTTATCCTTTTCTACAGTATCTTTTATAGCTTGCAGGAGTGCTGATTTTTGGGTCATGTGCTTCTGTGGGTGTTCTTTATCAGGACAGTATCTATTTTCTCCATCAATTTTGGGAGATAATCTTGTAAGGTACATCAGTTTGGGTTAGGGATTTTTTTTTTTTTTTTTTTTGATGTAGGTTTTTAAATAATTCACTCCAAGCTCTCTTTGACTCCAGGATTTGTGTTGAGGTCTTTTATAATTCTGATGCGTTTTTCTTTATTAGTGATTTTTCTTTGTCCTTAGAAGCTTTTAACGTTCTGTTCCTGTGTTGAATTTCTGGAATCTTGACTATTATATGCCTTGGTGTAGTAGTTTTCTAATCACAGTTATTTGGAGTTTTGTATGTCTCACTTATGTGTATGTCAAATTTTTTTCAAACTTGAAAAAAATTTTTGCTATAATTTCTGTGAACATGTTTATTATGTCCTTTGTGCTATCATCTGAATTTTCATTGATTCCAATTAATCCTATATTATTCTTTGTATTGTTTTCTTAATTTTTTAAAATTCATTTTAATGAGAAAAAATAGCAATGAAACAGTTACAAAACAGGTTAGTAGACAGTTACAACAATTAACACATTACATATTGTGTCTTCATAGAAGTTATTCGGAGAACAAGATGCAGACATGATATCTTGTCCACTGACAAAATCTTTGCAAGGTTCTATACACGGTTTCAGGGTAAATCCTGAGGGGATTTGGTTGACCTTGTCAGATGCAAAAGTTACATTTTTAGTTATGTAAATCTTGCTTTAACTTGGTCTTAACCATCCAGACAAAAGGCATAACCACATTGTATAAAAAGTAATGCCATATTAATATGCTGAGCTGTAAAAGGCTCAAGTCAACAACTTCTGCCAGTTGCCAGTTGTTTGCATTGTCTAAGAGCTATTGGATTAAGTTTTGTAGTCTCTTGTTATTTTTTATTTTTTTATTTTTTTGATGTATTTGGTACAGTGTCTACAGGGTCTCCCTACACAGATCAGACTGGTAGGGATCCTCCTGTTTTCAGCCTCCCAAGCACTGGGATTGGAGGTGTGCACCACCATCCCTGGTCTCAATCATGATCTTAGCGTGCTCCGGGGTGGGGCCAGCTGGAATGCCAGGGATTGAATCCCAGTCCATGAGCCTACCTAAGCAGGTGATTTAATCTGCAGAGCTATCTGGCTTCCCGCCCTTGCTATTCTTAAGAAATCTTTAATTTGGTGATCACCAACCACACCGCTGTCCTCTAGATCAGGTATTCCATATTCACATTGCTTGACTCTGCTTTGTATACTTTAAATAAAATATTTAGTATTCTCAATTTCTGTGTGATTACATTTTATGTAATTTTTTCTTTTCTGTGTTGGACATTCAGTCTCCATGTTTTCCTAAATGCTTTCATGTTTTTAAACATCTATCCGAAATGCACTTTCTAGTTTGAGCTTGTCAAGTGTCTCATTCACCAGTACTATCAACAGCATCAACCATAGATAGGATAAAGACTAAGTATAATGGCTACTTTTGGCCATCTTTAAACACAAGATGTACAATCGTTAGGAAAACTAAGAGAAATCTGAAAATGTTGTATAGTCAAATCCACTGAGAGCAATATTACTGCTTTCACCTTAAAACAACATTTTGCTTTAGTAAGATATAGTTAACCACCTAAATATTCTTAGGGATAAATGGTATGGATATGGAAGCATGCAGAAAGAGAGAAAAGAAATACATTGTGTAAAATAAAGAAATGCAAAATGTGACGAATGTGGTAAGCCTGATATAAAAGGTCATGTTTGGGGGAAAAGAGAAATTAGTCATATTCCATAGTAGTAACTGGGATCTTCTAGGAAATGGATAATCAGAAGCAGTGATTGAAATAGAAGAAACAAAAGAAAAATACTGAGAGAACAAGTTGAGAAAGTGGGAAAAGAAGGGAGAGAAATAATAAAAAGAGAGCCTGTTTAAACTAATAAAGTCAATCAAAGCAAACGTTTAGGAAAAGGAGGAAACAAAATTGAGTGTCAAAATGATAATCTTGCCCCAAAAAACAGAAACTAGCAAGAAAATTTTAAAAAATGTATCAATAAAGGAACAAACAAAATAAAAACAAAGAACAAGAAAAATATTCAATGAATAGAGATGAAGAAAAAGAAGGAGAAAATGAGAAGCAAAGACTGCTGTGCATTTCCAGGAGAGTGTGCTCTTCTAGGCCAGGTAGGCTTTACTCTTACAAGTGCCATTCCTCTTTGCCCCTATCTTAGTCTGTGAGTGTGTGTGTGTGTGTGTGTGTGTGTGTGTGTGTGTGTATCTCTGTGCGTGTGTGTGTGTGTGTGTGTGTGTGTGTGTGATTAGCAGCACTTTCATTGTTAGTGCACTACAGCAAACTCTTAGCCTGTGAGATTGTGTGGAGGTTAATTGGACACAGGCACCTCTCTCCACAATCCTGTTTGTGGCAACTGTTTTTTGTTGGGGCACTGGACTGGGGAAAGTGTGGCTGTTGGCTTTCTGCTGGATGAGGGCAAACATTGCTTATCTTCCTTTTACTCCAGTGTCCATGAGACTGGTTCTTTATACATACTAGATGTTTCTGTTGCCTTAGGACCCCTGAAATAGATCAAAATCTGCCTGAAACTAACGTGGGGTGATTCCAGCTGACCCATTGAGGGCAGGGTGTTGTAGGACAGTGTCACATGTGTTTGTAGAGCCAGGGTAAATAGGCAGGCTCTCAGCCCTTTCTGCTATCCAGGCAGATGGCTGGCCTATTGCTCCAGGCAGGATGGAGACTCCAGTCCTCTACAGTGCTCCTGGTGCTCAGTGGACACTGCCGCAGTTCCAGGTGGGAACTCACACAGGGTTGGAACACCCATGGAAATCCAGGCTGCCCAGGGCCTGATGTTACCTGTCAGGATTGAGTCAGGGCAGTAAGAGGGGAGTGTAGGCCCAAGTGTGTCTATGGTGCTGAGTATGGCTCAAACTAGACCATTATTAGCTTGGTGCTCTGGACTAGTGTCCCAGTCAGTACAGGATAAACTACAGGCTCCCATCAGTGGTGTAGATATGCCTAGGATCCAAAATTGAAGACTCCAAACTCAAGAAGCAACTGCTTGTTCACCCTCTCTGAGCCAGAGGTGGGGACACCTGGGGAGGAGGCACCTCCTTCTCTCACCACTCACCTCTGGTGGGTGCTGGCAAAAATGCTGCCCAGCTGCATCCTTCTCTGTGTTTGGACAGAGGATGATGAGCTGAATATAGGGTAGACCTCAAGTCTGTAGGGTTAGACTTTGTGTCACTGGATCCCTCCAACTATTCAGGAAGTTTTCTGTGGTGGGTGAGGGTAGAGTCTGCTCTTTCTTTCTTTCTTTCTTTCTTTCTTTCTTTCTTTCTTTCTTTCTTTCTTTCTTTCTTTTCTTTCTTTCTTTCTTTCTTTCTTTCTTTCTTTCTTTCTTTCTTTCTTTCTTTCTTTCTTTCTTTCTTTCTTTCTTTCTTCTTTTTTTCTTTCTTTCTTTTTGGTAGAACCGGGGATTGAACTCAGGTCCTTGCACTTGCTAGGGAAGTGCTTATTTCACTGAGCCATCTCCTTGCTTCTGCACTTCCTTTCTGCCAGACCTCCTCCCTCTGTTAAGCTTCTCTGCACATGTTTTGTTGGATCAACATGCTTTCTCTTCTTTCTTTCTTTCTTTCTTTCTTTCTTTCTTTCTTTCTTTCTTTCTTTCTTTCTTTCCTTCCTTCCTTCCTTCCTTCCTTCCTTCCTTCCTTCCTTCCTTCCTTCCTTCTTTCCTTCCTTCCTTCCTTCCTTCCCCCAGTTCTCTTTCTCTTCCTTTGCATCAGGGTGGAGGTCCCTCCCCTTTGTCCAATTGCCTGTTTTCATTGGATCTTCCTTGCATCTCTCAGACCTTACTCCTCTTGTTCAGCCACACTGGTCTCCACCCTCATCTTAGTTTGGTGTACAATGATCAAGATGCTGCCCTGTCCAGAAGGACCCAGTGAGACACATCTTCTCTGCCTTCCTTGTGTTTTCAGGGCTCTTTCTCATCTCTCAACTTTAGCTAAACTCATTGGATTCCATTTCTCCTCACTTGACATCACTAAATATCAATAAAATTGTTACTGGGCTAGTGAGATAGCTCAGTGGTCTAAAGCGCATGCTTGGGCAAGCTTAGTCAAGTGTGCAAGGATGGGATTCAATCCCCAGCACCATATGCCACACCAGCTCTGCTCCAGAGTGGGCTAAGCCAGCCACAAAATGGTTTTATTTCCATAATATGTTTTCCCTAGTACTTCATGAGGTGTGGCTTTTCCTTTCGTTTGAACTGATGGGGACTGCCTTCGTGAGTTTGTTTCACGCTGCATGTTTCATTGCATAGATTGGACTTGAAGTGATCCTCCTGCTTTCAGCCTGCTAAGTGCTAAGGTTACTGGTCACCGTGCCCAGTCTCAATCACCATGTCAGTGGGCTCTGGGGACAAGGATGGTATGGAATGCCAGAGATCAAACCCTAGTTTCTCCGTCTGCCAAGGCAGGGACTTTAATCCCCTGAGCTATCTGGCTGGCCCTGTGGAACTGCATTTTAATAGCTCTACAGGTTATTTCTGTAAATCTTGTGTCCATATGTATCTCTCTTAGATTATTATATCCACAAAGTTGGAACTATGTTTGCTTGTCCTGTGACAACATTTGTGGAGTTTGACAAGCACATACTCAGTGCTTGGAGTTATGGTTTAAATATAAAACATCTCCAAACATTCTCTACATTCAGAGAAACTTTTGAGAAGTGGGTATAATATACCCACTGGGTTGTGGGTATATTATAATCCTGGGTGGACTACTCCATTGGCTGAATGTGCTGTTAGGCAGTAGCTCTAGCTGAAGGATGGAGACTCTATATTTTCCTGAGGCCTGGCATACAAAGGCATGTCCTTGAAATGCTCCTCACTTCTCCTTCTCTGCTGTCAGCTGACACCTGTCTTCATCCAGGCCCTTCCACTGGCCATTTCTACATAGATCCAGCCAACTATGTCCTGAATACTCAAAAATCTGTGAACCAAGCAAATCTGTCCTCCTTTGATTCCAGGTGGCTGGCGTTTTTGCCCTATCATCAGGGATAAAGTTGGTAAGTGTATTTGCTTCACTGAAGAAATGACATCCAATGAGTCCCGTCTCACCATGTTTACTGAGTAGACAAGATATCTAAATCTTTAAAAGTTCAACAGTGTGTACTGTAAATCAGAAAAAGCCAGACAAAGGTGCCATCAGGATAAATTTAGGACCTTTCTTTAGAAGGAAACTATTCTTTTCAGCTATGATTTGCCCATCTGATTGATTCAGTGCAGGAAAATGTTTTTCCACCACGATATGACTGAGAACACTAGTGGGGCACTGTCCTGGGTTCTTTGTGGGTAGTGGGTAAGTTGAAGCCCTACACATGGAATTCTGAGGAAGGTAGAGCAACCCAGCTCCCTCATACGATCAAATGTAGGCCTGTCATACTTGGAAATTAAGGAAAGGAAAAGCAACTGGACACTATACTTAATTACCATGTATTGATTTTGCTTTTCCCTACTATTTTTCCTCAAGGAATTCTACCCTTGAATAGTTTTCTTTTTTTCTGAATATGTGTTTGTCTATGCATGCATCACTATATGTGTTTTTTTTGATTGTATTAAAGGTCAACATAAGTAGAGCCTATTTGGAATCAGTCTGGGAAACAATAAAATAAAAAAACACCACCAAGTATGCACTTTGGAAGAATTCATCATTGTTAATCTATTGTTTTGCTCTCTGTCTCTCTGCCTTTCTCCCTCTCTCCCTCTCCCTGCCTCTGCCTTCCCTGTGCTGTGTCTATATCCCACTCCACTCTCTCATCTTCCCATGAAATCCACAGGACTAAGTGGCAAAGAGATTACTCCAAAAAAATTAAAACAGGAAAAGCAAGTGAGGCCCTCAGGAACACTGACATTTGCATATTCATTATTTTCCAGAAACTTCAGTTATGACCTCATTGCATCCCACAGAACACTTATTCTGAGTCAGTATTATGCCCTGTGTTTCTTGGTTAGAGGTCTGAGTTTCAGCGTAGGTCAATTTTTGCCCATGGATAAACCATGGGTCTGGGTCAGAGTTGCAATTTGGAGATGAGTTTTTCTGACCCCACATTATTCTCACCTCCACTGGAAGAACAAAGCATGCACTGTGCAGAATGGAGATGAGCAGTGGAGGACCTGGGCAGTTCACCGCACAGTGCTAGAGCGCAGCTGACGGGACGCCCTTGCCTAATCTCGGCTGCAGTGGATTCCTCAATTCTAAACTGGTAAAGGGCCATAAATCTTGACTTGTGCTTCTGAAAAGTTAGAGGAAGAACAGGAAGACAGCCCTCAAGAAAATAAGCTTTGAGCCCACAGTTACTGTGCCCATCCTGTGATTTGGCACCACGTGTTCAGCCAGCGTGTCAGCCGCCATCTGTGCTTTAGATTTTCCAACTGAGTTTTTTCATTTTCTTGTTTTCACAGGGAAACCTCTCAGAACACTCCTTGGTCATATGAAAAGCCGTGTTGACACAAGCTTTTCTGGAGGCGCTAGTGATTCCATAGTAACCAAGAGCTTCTCCTAGCTGTATTCCTGGCTTTTGCCATCTGTTTGCTCTTCATTTTAGGAATCTGCAATTGCTGGGAATCTCAGTTCTTCCATGTGCTCAGAGGCCAAGTGGGAAAAAGTGAAGAACTGGAGAATTCTCAGTTAAATTGAAGAAGAAAATGATGGCAATTATGTAAAAGTGCATGTGAAAACATGTTATCACTCAGAATGAAGGGTAAAGGTCTTCAAATTTCTGTTTGATTTGGACTACGGAACCTTAACAAGATTGCAATCTCTTCCTTCTCATGCATAAATCATTCAGTTATACATTTGCAAGGATGAAGGTGTCCCCGAAGTGCTTATTTAAAAATAAACACTGCTTTTCACAGAAAGTCTGAATTCATTCTCTGGGGAGCTGTAGCCATGGCGATGACACTGCAGGACTGAAGTCAACATTCCTTTCTTTGATGGAGCTGGTCACTGCATGGTTTGCATGAATACACACATTTGCCTATTGAGTGTGTAAATCATTAAATTAATGCTCTGGGACATCATAGTCTACAGATTTTTCAAAAAGTATGATCATAAAGGCTGATATTGTTTTATTTAAGCAAAAATTTCCTAACAGATTATGAATTATTATCAATTCTAATTAACTGGCCTTGAATTTAAGGCTTTTTTCTTTCATGTCTGTGTGTTGTAATGGTGTGTTAAAAGCATTGTTTGAATGGTAAGAATCCCATTTTACGCTAGTTTTTTCGTTGGCTAATTTAGTCATGAAGCTTTTGAATTTTTCATGTCTGTGCTTCTTTTCTTGGTGTACAGACTTATAGAAAAATTGGAAACTACTGCAAAAAATGAAATAAAATACAAATACCTGTAATGCAAAATTTGTAAAGCCTACAGAGACTACACAGCATATTCATATACATCAGAAAAATTTCCAAATATATGCATTTATGGATCTTGTTTTGCACAGTTACCATGTCTTGTGTATTACTTCTGTTAATTGTATTTGCTAAATTCATTTTTAATCACTGATCGCTACTTCACACCCTAGACTACACAATAAATCATTCTATATTGAAATATTTGAGTTTGAGTAACAGAACACCATTTATGAATAATTCCTACTTCTACATTTTAAGACTATGTTTCATTACACACACATTATTTACATTTCTGCTGAGAAATTTGCACACATGCATATCATGTCTTAATCATTTCTGACCTTGTTTCCCCTACTTGCTACTCTGCTTCCTCCTCCTTTTTAATCTCCAAAAGTTTTGGCTCGCTGTTTGCTACTGTCTCTGTTTTATTCGTGTAATTGTATTTTGAGGTTTTATATGAGAGAAACCATTTTGTAATGTGTTACTTCACTTAACATTATGGGCTCAAGACTCAACCATCTTCTTTTTGGAAAATGCCTGTGAATTTACTCTTGTTCACAGCTGAGTAAAATTCCGCTGTGTACATGTGTCAATTACTTTTCCTCATTTCTGGAACAAAATATCAGCTCCCAAAATGAAGGAAGGAGAGGTTTAATAGCTTACAGTTAGTGGAGGTTTCAGCCCATACTCTGCTGGCTCCAAAGCAAAGGGCAGCAGTTCATGGTGGCAGAAACCAATGAAGAGCAGAGGAGCAGCGGCAGCTGCGGCGCCCACAGGGCCTCTCTCCCTCTATCTGCCTTTTCGGCTGATTGCGAAGACCCGAGCTCCTCTGAAGTGGCGTGGCTGCGGGGATCAAGCTCTTCCCAGGAAGTGGGGCAGGAAGCCTTCCTCAACTCCCTTGTAGGTCCTTTCGGTGCTGAGCACTCTGGGGGTCCTCCCCGCCCTAGGGAGCCTCCCCACGCCCTGGGGTGTGGAATCAACAAGTGGATTCAGCGGAGCTTCCAACACCTCCAGCGGACACAGTGTACCAGCCACCACATACATATGCCGCTTTTCCAATCCCTTTGTGTGCTGATGGGTGCCTACTCTGCAGAGTTCAGCCACTGTGAGTTGCGTCGCTGTGCGCACACACACGGGCATGCACATAGCATGATAGTGAGATGTCACTCACTTTTTGCAAATACTATTGAGTCATAGCTGGGTCAAATAGAATTTTTGTACTGAATTTTTGCAGCATCTCCGTGCTGATTTCTGTAGTGGTTGTACCAGTTTATATTCCTACCAGCAGCATAGAAAAGCATTCGTTTTCTGACACATCTTCACATTTATTATCTTATGTGTTCCTCAGAATTAACCATTCTGGTTGGAGGAAGGTGGGATTTCAGAGTTGTTTTGATTTGCAAATCCCTCATGGCTAAAAATGTTGAACTTGTTTTTTCCCATGTTCTTATTGGCCATTTGTACTTCTTTGGAGAAATGTCTGTTCAGAAGATTATGTTTTTACAGTAAGTTGTTACCTTATAAGTTTTCTTATGACTTGATTTTTTTTAAAAGAATACAGCAGAAAATATGAGAAGTTTTTTCTTATGCCTTCTGGAACTATACTGCATCTTAATTTTGATATACAATATTTAGGTCTTTGCTTACTAATAGCTAAAAATTATCAATATCCAGGACATCAAACTGTAGGCAGCGATCCCTGTACTCTGTGTTCCTCTGCTGAAGAAGATGAAATGTGAAGTCCACAGATGTAACTGAGGAACGGACCATGCAGTTTACTAGAAAGAATGAGGAATCGCTTTTCCTCACTGCTAGGGGCTACATGAGGTCGCCGAGCAGGAGCCTGTGGTCACAGGTTTACATGTATTTTATGGGGCCAGGTTGGAGCCCACACAAAAATGAGACCAGGGTTTCAGCTCCCTTGGTTAGGCTTCTGGCATCTGGAGGAGCAGCCTTGCCTTGCACCTGAGACTTCCAGGGTTCACCTCAGCAGCCGCAGCGCCTGCCCTGTGCCACCCGGCCTCTGCAGCTAGCACACTCTTCCCTGCCCAGCTTCTGGAGGACTCGGGGAGCGTCTCTCCCCTGGGCTCCAATTTTTCCCAGAATTATCTCACTTGACTCAGATCCCAGCCCTCGCTGCCTACCATCAGTCTACCTCTGATCTCACAATCAGGACTTTATTATAAAACACTGTAACATGATGGCAGTGTCAGGGCATCTGAGATAAGCTTTACTATTCAGTATGTTTAAAATTCTGAGACAGTGTACTTCCTGTTCATAGATTTCCCTCAATTCCATCACTTAATTCATTGCACTGAATACCTTATTGATTTCTTTTTTAATTATCTCTTCCATCTAGGGAATTTATTAGAAAGCTTTGTTCTGGAGAATTAAGACAACAAGCAGTTTTATTCACTCCTACCACATTCTTCTGTTTTGTGAACTGGATCCAAAGCAGGGAGACACGTGCATTTTCTGTAAACCACAGCTGGACATCCTTGGAAAACAGAACAGTCAGCAGCTATTCTGACTGCAGCTAGAGAACGCATGCTCTGCACATGCGCAGTCATCCTCTTTTTTGTTTGATTTAATTTTGCCGCCTAAAGTCATAAAACTTGTACAAGTTGAAGGAGAATCATGTGATGTTGCTGAATAACTGAAAGTATTCACTCCCAGTAACTTACACATGAAACAATAGAGGGAGTTTTGTATAACAGAACAACAAAACCTTATGAAATGCGTCATTCTGTGTATCAAATTCTGAGAAATGATATACAGGATAATATTAATTCTCCTGATATTAGTATTCAGCAGGTAGATGTGGGCGGAGTGCCTAATAAAATGTCGTACTCACTTTCCTCTGAATGGCACACAGCATGCACCTCACAGCTGGAAGGAAGAGAGGCTTATTTATCTCACAGGACAAAATACCCCAAGATGGAGTCATCTTTCAGATCTATAAGACTCCAGGGGAGAAGTTTAGCTCCAAGCTGGAAAAGTAGGGAAGATGTAGAATTGCAATTTAAGCAAAACTTCTTCACTGTGCGGCAGCACAACAGAACTTCTTCCGTGCGCTTAACTGCAGGTTGGACCGGTTGATTCACATCACCCACTCCTCGGGCCACCAAGCTTTGTTTTTAACATCAGTGATTTTGATCCCAATAACAGAAAAGATAATTTCTGAAGTAAGTAAAGTTTAACATTTGATATATTGTGGGCTCCAAGATCACCACCTTCCATGGGTGGCCTATACCAGTGACTACCACTTGGTTTTGCTGAGAATTGCTCCCCATACTTGGAAGCTTTGTCAACGTCACTAAGCGCCCATGACGAAAAATATGGGATAAACAGGAGGCTCTTTTCTTCTTTACCACTATTCTTGCTGCCATGTGGTACAGGGGGGAAAAAGATCACACAGCGCATAATGACAGCACCAAAGCAAGAAGCTCGAAATTTCCTGGTCAGGTTGGTTGCATATTTGACACCCCTTGAAATTTTTTCAGAGAAGTTGCTGGTATACTTGTTGCTTCTTCATGGATTGATTGGCACTGACAGATCTTGGAGGCTGAGAACAGACTGCTTTGGGTAGGCCTGATCCAAGGGCAAGCAATGAAGCAGACAGAGAGAGGGGGGAAGTGCAAGAGAAGTGAGGGGGTGAAGGGCTGGAGTGGGAGCGGGTGTCTATGGGAAGGCCCAGGAGGGCAGGCAGGAGCTGCGCAAACATCAGACAGATATGCTGGACAGCTTCAGCTGCAACCTCACCTTCAGCTGCTGTCTTAGACATGTGCCCTGTACTGGAGCATTCTAATGGGGAAGCTGGGGAAAGAAGCACCTCATTGAGGAGTCCCCTGATGGCTGCACTGCCATCTCTCCAACAGGGTCTGCTTTGTGGAGGTTAGACACTGGACAGAATTCAGCAGCACATCTGCACACTGGCCAGTTGTGACTGTCTTTTTCTTCATAGTCAGGTCTCATTTTGTTTCATTGGGGGGTTGCTCTTCAATGAAGATTAACAAAACATCACTAACTTATAGAATATCTTTGTGTTTTCAAGCGATACTTTGCATTGTCTAAAATAAAGCTGGTGTCATCATAGTAATAACTATTTGCATCAAAATATACAGAGTGAAAATGTTTTAGTTTTATGAAAATGCCTGCAAATTTTAAATATATGGTGAAATTCTTGGCTTTATTGAAGAGTTTAGAGATGCTCCTTATCCCTATGTTATTTTATGTTCTGTTGAAAATCTCAGAAATGTAACAGGAAAAGAAAATGGTAATTTAATTTACATTCAGTACATTTTATCAGGATATATGAAATGTGTTACACTGTCATTTGGTAAGGGGCACACAATTTAAACACACTGCTATTGAGTCTATTTGTAATTAGTAATTCCAGCTCTGTTTATCCTTATTGTTGGCTACTGTATCATTTTCTATATGAACCTGTAGACATAGGATTAAATTTGATCCCCAAAATCATGCCAGTGCAACAAAGTGATTGCAGTTTTGAAGAACTGGTATGCAATTTTATCTAACATGAGTTTATGCAATAAATTTAAAGTGCATGTATTAGACTTTCCACATGCCTATGCATGCTTATTCCACTTGCTGTCATTTAGTTATTTATTAAGAAATTTAGTTTAGATAAAGATACATTGCTGAGGCAATAAGAACTGTTCAAAGCTACTATAAAAACTATCGATGAGTCAGATAGGAAAGCATCATTTTCTGTATCACATTAGACACACGTGAGGCTCATACCTGCTCTGTTGCCTTTCTAAAACCCGGACAGTTCATCTTTGAGGAAGTGTCCACCATCCTTGGTTCCTGTCTATGTTTTCAAAGCCAGCACATTGATAGAAATTCTTACATAAGTTGGATGTCCTTCTTCCTGTGTGGGCTTCTTATCCAATATTTAATTGGCCTTAGTTTTCAACATTTTTAAGGAACAAATGTCAGCTAAAGATCTTGGTTTCACAATGTCTGTTTTCCACATAACTATAGGATACAGGTCTCAGCTCTTTGTCACTACGCAGCCAGGTCAGTCCTTCATCTAGGTTCCTCATGATGTGTTTCTCCTTCCCTCACAACACCTGACCAGTAGCATCTTCTATGCATATACTTTCACCCACATTCTGTTCACAGAAATTTAGGTACTATCTAAGGTCCTTTATTTGGTCTCCATTTGCCTTCTCCCTCCCCTTTGAAATGGAATCCATGGAACTTCACCTTGTACCTGATTTCTTATTGTATCTTGTTGTTTTCCTTTTTTGAGACTTTCATAGTGTGAAGAATTGTGTATCATAAATATTATATGTCAGTTACCTGCTTTGTGCCTGACTGAAATAACTGAGATGCTGGAGCGAGGGAGATAGCCCAGTAGAATAAGCTCTTGCCTGGCAAGCACAAGGTTCTGAATTCAATCCTCGATACCACAAAATAAATAAATATAAATAAATAAACAAATAAACAAATAATTTAGATGCTAAGACAAGGATTATTGAGGAGATTAAAATTAGACAAGTTTTGACTGTCAGTTGATGGTACAAAAAGATGACACCCTTGGAAATATTGAGGTGAATTTATTTTTTGTATGTGATGGGCATAAGTCTTTTGTATACAGAATAATGACAGTTCAAAAGAGCTTGTGTTTTACTCCTTGAAACCTGTGATCATGTTACACTACATGAGAAAACAGAAATAAGTTTGCATCTAGCATTGTTTGCTAATCAGGTTAGCATTTAAGCAAAGGAAATTGCAATACAGCATGTGAGGGTAAAACACAATCACTGAGTGACTGAAAAGTAAGAATATTTCCAGGCTTGTGATAAAGAAGGAGCAGCCTACCACTACCTTCCAACTGCAGGAGGGCAACTGGTGGCTTTGAAGATGGGCTCAAGCCAAGGAGCACAGGCAGCTTCTAAAAGCCCAGGAGAGCTTTGAACTGGCGGTCAGAAAGAAGATGCGTCTGCATCCTGCAGACACAAGGCACTGAATTCTGCCAGCAACTGAGTGGGCTAATCTTTCTAAGGCTTCAAGAAAGGAGCATGGCTTAGATGACATCTTCGGGCTTATTGAGACCTGTGACGAGAAGAATTGTAAGTTCATAAATTTATCTTGTGCGCACAACGGGGAGAAAATGCATTGGAGTTAATAGTGTTACTGTGATGATCTTTGCTTCAAAAAATATTCAGTCAAGTCTTCTTGTTCAATTTAACATACAAGATACTCCACAAGATACTCCTACCAACAATGCTAGCTATATCTTCCAATGTTGCTGATTTTAAATTCTATTATGGTTTTATAAAAATCCGTAGGAACTTCAGTAGAATTTTTCCCAAGTTATTTTCCTTGCTTAGAAAAACTCTGAAGCATTTCTGATTACTTCTAACCTTCAAAAAAGATTTGAGTCATGTGCTATCTTGTGTGTAGCCACTTCTCTGAAAGGTTTCTTCCTGCCTTTCCTCTCAGATTCTACTGCAACTTGAAACCTCCAATGAAGATGTATGGTGAATGTGTTGTTTTTTGACCAGAACAAAGACATTCTAATGCATTTTGAAATATGAGAGATAATTAACTTTTTTAATCTTGTATTTTCAGTTTTCATGCATATACATGTACAGGAAATAGTATGCCATGCGTCCAAATTGATGTGGAATTATATTGACAGAACTGGTTTTACAGTTGGTCTCCAGAATCAAGTGAATGGTCCAATTGCATAGTAAGGCTAGAAATTAAAATTTTGGGATAAGATTGATTAAGCTCTGTAGTTAACTCTTTTCATCAACAGAAATCTTTAGAGAATATAGGCAATCATTATAAGATGGTGGTAATGAAACAAAAAATAGCTCTCTTTCTCATGGATAATTATGACTGAAAATATATTTTTTAAAAACATATTTTGGACATTCTTTATGGAGAGTTAATGTTGGTCTTCATGTAATGATCAGTTGAAAAGTTAATATTATCATGTAGAAGCTATATAAGGTAGAAGAGTTAGCAAAGCAACCTGAATTGAAAAAAGAAAAGGTCAGCCAGATAGCTCAGTGGACTAAAACATGTGATTAGGCAGAGAACAGCTGTCAGTTTGCCATGCCAGCCCCACCCCTGGTACCCACTGAGACGGTGATTGAGACTGAGCATGTTGGTGTGCACCTGTAATCCGAGCGCTGGTAGGCTGAAAACAGGAGAATTATTATGAGTCCAATGTATGTAGTGAGACCTAAGACCCTGCAGACCCTGTATAAATACATTAAAATAAATTGAAAAAAGTATGATATAGTTGTATGCCATAGATTGTAGACTGATTAGAAAAGGGCATTAGGGAAAGCACTGGGGAGGCCAGAGAGACAGCTCATGGACTAAAGCACCTGATTAGACAAGCTCAGTGACCACAGTTCGGTCTACTGCTCCACATGCAGGGCCATCCCCACCCCAGGGCAGGGTGAGTCAGCCAGAGTCTGGGTACAGTCGTGCATACCTGTAATCCTTGTCTGGGGAAACTGAAAGCAGGAGGATCACCCTGAGTTCCAGCTGTGTAGTGAGACCCTGCAATGATCAAATACATCAGAAAAGAAAAAGAAAGAAAATAAAAGGAACAGGCAGATGGAGTGATCTCCACTGACACCCTGGAATCATTTAATTCCTTGCTCCTTTCCCTTTACATTACTTTCTGTTTCTAGTTGATGTCTGCCTTAATACACAGTGGTGATAAGGGCAGGTATGCTGAGAAGGTGTTTTAGTCTATACCTTCCAAACTTTCATTTTACTCACTTTGGGAATGCTGGTCAACTAAATCTGAATACATCATGAATAATAAGTGTGGTGAAAACACTGATTTACAACAGTGTATTGCAACTATAGAAATACAAAAATAAATATTTTCACCTACAATTTCTTCCTCCTTAGCAGTGTTTAATTAAAGAAACTCTTTCAAATATGACTTTTAACAAATGAACTAAAAGAAACTTTCAGTTGCCCTTCCTTTTACTGATTATTTGAAATGAAATATTTCACAGCAGCATTCATGTCAGAACTATTTTGAGCTTGCTTTTGAGAATTAAAATATGAAAATAGATGCCCTGAATTTTATATTTGTCATTGAAAATTCATGAAATTAAGTCAATAAATTTAAAGGCAAGGGAAAGAAGGTGACAATACGTTGGCCCTTGTAGCATAGTATGATGCTTTTGGGTAGGAAAGGTCAGCAGCCACCATGAGCTGACAGCAAGCAGCGAGGAAGGCAGTTGCGGGGAGGAGCCCGGTGACCTAGCTTTCCTTCTCTCCTACCATCTAAGTAGCTGCACTGGGTGAGCTGCTTTCTTCAGTGTTTCATGTTTATTTGATAAACTTGGATGACTGATACCTAAAATACCCATGAAGCCACATCACAACCAACCAGCCATCCAAGTGTCAGTGCTTGATTACCCAGGTGCACACTTCACCTGAATTAACTGACTGTTGCTGCCACTTATAGGTTATTAATTGCAAGTATGATTCTTACTATGCAATATTCTGGTACCAGCACTCCAGTTAAATTCAGTGTGATTGGTTCTAGATAGCGCCTCTTTGAGCTGGGCAAGAGGTGATTAAACCAAGTGTTCACGTGGGGCCAGGTCACAGTTAAAACTACACAATCACTGAGGAAGCAGGAAGGAGCACAAATGTCAAATAACTACACACTTTTGAATAGTTTTAGTGTTTTATTTCCTCTTTCTTTTATATATTTGCTACAGGGTGTACAGCATCTCATTATACATGTCTGACTGGTAGTGATCCTCCTGTTTTCAGCCTCCCAAGGGCTGGGGTCACAGGTGAGTGCCACCACGCTCAGTCTCAGTCGACATATCAGATGCCCCAGGGGCAAGACCAGCGCAGCTTGTGGTGTCAGGGGTCAAACCCCGTCCCTGCGCTCTGCCTAAGTGGGCGCTGTAGTCTGTTAAGCTATCTGGCTGGTCCTTAGTTTTATTGCATTCAAAGATACCTTTTTTTTAAAAAAGGGAGATTAAAAATGATCAAGATGCAGCATCTATATGTACTAATTCACCAAAATAGTTATAATTTCTATGTATAGAAATGAGCTAAGAAGATTTATTTATTTATTTATTTATTTATTTATTTATTTATTTATTGCTCTCTCAGCCTGCCCTGGGGGTGGGGCTGACACAGTGTGTGGTGCTGGGGTTCAAACCACTGTCCCTGCTCTTACCTTAGCTCTCCTAAGCAGGCACTTGAGACCACTGAGCTATCTCACTGGCCCTAAAATGTTTTTTAGAAAGATGGTTTGATAGATGCTGACTAATTGAGAGCCTTGTTCAGCAAGTATTTTCAAACATGCTACAAACCCAATAGAAGGAAAAGGAAGGAGATAAAAATGGGTCTAGAAGGAGAAAATCATAGACCCTTAGAAGATTGAAGATGAAAGAGTATAAAGTCATTTAACCCAATCAGTACACAAGATGTGAATTTTCAGAGTAGCATCCAGGAATTTATTTGCCTTTCTATTACCAATTAGCTAACTGAAATTTCATTAGGGAGGATCAAGTTCTTTCATGTGCTGGAAGCTTATTCCTGCTGTAAGGAGTGGTAAGCCCTCTTTGCCTAAGA
>PVKA01010852.1:0-62949 GCA_004027165.1 Ctenomys sociabilis | reverse complement strand
ATGATACAAGCACTATACTGTATTGAGAAATGTCAACAGTGGACTTAAATTAAAGGAAAACCCAGGCTCAGACATCACTTGGGTAAATCAAACAGTGTTGACTTAGCAAAAGTAAACAGGAGGAGGCGTGCGGTCAGAACAGGAGGGGGCGGAGAGGTAACACATCCTGGGAGATAGGAGAGGGCACAGCGGATCTGCTCTCGCCTGTGCGAGGCGCTGCCAGGGTCACACTGGCTCTGTGTGAGGCTGGATTGTGGGCTTCGTTAGCGCCAGTTTGATGGACTGAAGGTCAGTGCGGTTCTACCTGCTAGTCCTCCTGCCCGCTTCATCAAGGCAGCTTCTGCAGGGCTGACACCAGTGCAGGGCCGCAGGGCATGTGCCGGGGGCTCCCTCCCCCGGGCCAGATGTCCTTCGTCAGTGTCAGGCTTGCATTACACGCCTAAGTCTACAGAGCCAAAATATCCCCAGAAAGTCTCCCCAGAAAGCCTATGTTTGGAATATGACTGGATCGTGGGGGAGCTGTGCTCAGCTGTGGATTTACCCCTCAGGGTCAGTAGCTAAACTGCTGTCAGGGGTGGGCCTGGCGGGTTGTTGGGGCATGGCTGGGAGGGCGCACTTTTGTCCCTGGCTCCTCCCTTCCCTTGTTGCTTCCCAGCTGCCAGAAGCTGTGCTGCTCCACCAGACCTTCTGCCACCAAGTTCTGCTCCCTGAGCCAACCAACCATGGCCTGAATTCTCTAAAAAGCATGACTCAAAATAAACTTCTAAGCATGGCTGGCCTCGCCTTCCAGGACCTCCAAGATTATGAGCACAACAAGCCTCTTTGTTTTCTTTTTTGCGGAACCAGGGATTGAACTCAGGCCCTTGCACTTGCCAGGGAAGCACTTATTCCACTGAACCATCTCCCTGGCCCAAGCCTCTTTTCTTTCAAAGTCCTGAGTCTCAGGTATTTTGTTATAGCAATGGAAAACACATGAATCTACTTGCCCAGCCACGTCACTACATCCTCTTGTTGGCTGCTCATAGTTAGGGGTTTTCTTCTTGGGGCGATGAAAATATTTTGAAAGTAGATAATGGTAATGATTGCACTGCTTTATGAATAGTGACTTTTATGGCAGGTGAATTGTATCTCATGAAAAAAATAACTCTTCTATGTTGAAATATCTGATTGGACCTGAATTGGCAAAGCAGGGCACTAATCAAAAAGAATATGAAGGGTAATTTTGTTTCAATTTAGCCAGGATACTAGGTGTCCTATTCCTTCATCAGACATTGTCCTAAGTGCTTCTGTGAGAGTGTTTTGAATGGGATTAATGTTTTAATTGACTGATTTTGAGTAAAGCAGAAAGCTCTCTGTAATGTGATTGGCCTTCACCTAATCAATTGAAGGCCTGAATGGCACAAAAGCAACATTCCCCACTGAGCTGGAAAGACTTCTCCAACAAGCTGCTTTGTGACCTCCACTGGATTCCTGGTTCTTCCTGTGCCTGCAGCAAACCACCTTTGGACTGGAACTATAACCACAGCCCTCCTGGGTCCCTAGGCTGCCAGTCCACCCCATGGACTTTGAACTTGCCAGCTTGCCTAGCTGTGGGAGTCAAATCTTTATAATAAGCATTTCTCTCTCTGCACATATCCTGTTGGTTTGGATTCTCTGCAAGACCATAGCTGATGCAGGGAGGCTGTGGTCAGGGAGTCTTGGGCGGTGGGGGGAGATGCTGCTGAGGACCTGCCAGTCCTATAAGATCTGGGGCAGCTGTGCCAGCTTCTTTGGTAGGGCTCTGAGAGAGGGCAAGAGCCCACATAACGAGTGGTTCTGTGGCACACATAGGTAGCCAGAGCCTTCCAGCATTCCCCAGGCCACTTCATGTAGCCATGAAACAACTGCTAGGAGCCTAAAGCAGAACAAAAGTTGCAAAGAAGGCTTGAGGACCAGATGGGATGACAGCAGCTCAGTGATACTCAGGGACATGGATATCTTCTCTGCCTGAAAATTGGGTTCTCTGGGAGTCCCTGGAAGTCAGTACCCCAGAGAAATGGGAAACAGACCCCAAATGAACCAAAATGATGTTTCTGCTCCCCGCAGAAGAATGGGTGCACCAAAAAGAAATTCAGTTCAGCTTTAGAATATTATTGGAATTTTTCTTTCTTGCCCATCTGAACTTGCGAATTGGTTCACAAAATCACTTCAAAAAACCGTGGCTGTCGTTTATTTTCAAGATAAAACCTGACATTTGGTTGGAGTTGTGAAATAGGTTCTTACAATTAGAACCTTCCTATCTAACTTGGTAAGGTCAAGTTTGGGTGTCCACTAGGTGGAAAGGTCAAAGATGGCTAGACAACTATCAAGAGTTTGGGGATCTGAGAAGACATGACCTAAAATTTATAGAGGAATCAAGGTCTCTACACAGTTGTCAAGTTTGAAAAATAAAAGCCGAAAGAAAGATGGCGATGAGTAGGCCATGGTGGCACAGGCCTGTAATGCTAGCACTTGGGAGGCTGAGGCAGGAGGGTTGTCGTGAGTTGGAGGCCAGCCTGAGATATATAGTGAGACTGTGTCAGAGAGAGACAGAGAGAGAGCGACAGAGAGAGAGAGAGAGAGAGAGAGAGAGAGAGAGAGAGAGAGAGAGAGAGGGGCAATGTTTCTAAGAAAAGGATAGGAAAACATGAGGCAAAGCCACGGAAATGAGAACCATACAGGACTGGGCAGACAAATGCATGGCAAGGAGGGATATGAAAATCACTGGGTAGGGACTTTGTAAGTGGGAGACAGTCATAAATAACCAGGAAAGGACAGATCATCAGATGGCATCAGAAAAACTAGTTGACTGAAAAAGCCCAACTCCTACTTCCTCTGTTGTACACAAGCAAATCCCCTTAGATTTAAGACTTGAATTTAAAAGGTAAAATTGCAAAGCTCAAAAGGAGAAATCCTCGAAAAATCTCTTTGCAATTTAAGGATAAGCAAGAAATTTTTACATAAGATTCCCCCCACACTCCAAAGCAGTCTCCTTAGGGAGAAAATAATGAATGCATTTGATGAAAACAAAGCTAAGGATTTTGCTACACAAAGATCTTCACCAATGAAATTAATACATAGGTAGAAAATTGGGAGGCATTTCTGACAGTGTCAAAAATTGAGGGGGTGAGTGAGGATGTTGAAGATGAACTCTAAATTGGGTATTCATTTTAATTGATGTTAAATGTCCATTTGTTATTATGGTTTATATAGGAGAGGGTCTTTGTTCTCAGGAGAGTGAAATATTCAGCAGTGACCTACCCAAATCCTGATGTCTGCAACTTGCTTTCAAAAATTTCAGGCAGGGGCTGGAGAGATGGCTCAGTGGAATAAGCACTTCCTTGGCAAGCACAAGGGCCTGAGTTCAACCCCTAGTTCCACACACACACACACACACACACACACAATAATAATAATGTTGGGTAAATATGTTTACATATTTTCACAACAATGTGAGTATGCTTAACCCAAGTGAACTGTAAATTTAAAAGTGGTTAGGATGGTAAATTGTATGTTAGGTGCTTTGTTTTCCATAGTGAAAAGCAAAATGAAACAATGTATACTTGGTCCCAAGGAGTGTAATCAGTTGACAGTTGGGATAAATTACACACACACACACACACACACACACACACACACACACACTCCTCAAGAATATATATTTATATTTAAAAGCACATATATATGTATTAGTATATATACATACTCATAAACCTGTATGTGTGTTTATGGAAAGGGAGAAATGAAGGATATTAATAACTAAAGATAATTGAAAAATATGCCATAATAACCACATAACTTTTTGTTTGAAATTCTTCAAAATAATGAAAAAAGGAAGTAAAGTAACATACAGACTCTTGAAAATCAACAATAAAAAGATGAACAGAGCTGGGGATGAGGCTCTGGTTTTGATTCTTGGTACCAGAAAAAAGATGATCAGATAGAAAAATGAGCAAAAGATGTGAACAGGTCGCTCACAGAGGAGAGAATATAGGAGGGCCAGCCAATAGCTCAGGAGATTAAGGCTCCTGTAAGCAGGTGCAGGGGCCGGGGTTCAATCCCCAGGCCTGCCATGCCGGCCGACTGGGGTGCTCTGAGACGGCAATTGAGATGGTGTGATGGTGCACACCTGTAATCCCAGCTCTTGGGAGGCTGTAAACAGGTGGTGTGTGTGGGGGGAGGGGGGGACACAACTAGGCACTATGAGTCTGATCTACTAGTGAGACCCTAACTACCCTGTAGACCCTTCCCTAAAAAAGAAACAAAAAAGAGAAAATTTATTGAGTAAGAAGTTCATGAAGATATGTTTGACATCACTGATGTCACTAGAGGGAAAATCTAAACCAAAACTTAGATGAACATTGTTGTGAAGGTGGCTGTCTTAGTTACTCTTCTCTCGTTGCTGGACAAATATCCGACACTCAAAATGAGGGAAGGAAAGGTTTATTTAGCTCACAGTTACTAGAGATTTCAAGACACTGGAGGGGAGGCTGGGGCACTGCGTGTCCAGGATGACCCTAGACCCCTTCACATCTCCACACCGTCACACCTCCAAGGGAGTCTGCTGGCTTAGCAGTTCAGGCCTCTCAGGCCCCGCCCCTCCAGCTCCGCCCTGGTCATCTGGCCACGCCCCTTAAACCACACTCTGCTCCTCCAGCCACCTCTGCCCCGTGACCTACATGAGGCTTTGGTGTGTGTGTGGGGAGGGGGGGACACAACTAGGCACAAACCCATAACTGGCAAATTTGGGGGGGACCACACAGTGTCCAATATTGATGAGGCTGGGGTCCAGGAAACACGTTAGTGCAGTGGTTTTAGCAAGCAATTTGGCCGTGCAGTGTAAAACGGTACCTAGGGCCTAGCCACCCACTGTCTAATGGTGGAGGGGGGAGGGCTTCATGGACGTGTGTAAAGACACTACCATAGCATCACTTCAGGAAGACGCTGAGCCGTTAGGGAACCGGGTCAGGCAAATGAGGGAACGTTAGGCACCGGGCAGTCTAGTGAACAGATACTTTTGTGGATGCTGGGAAATTCCATGATTTCATACATATGAGATTTTCTACATGATCTAGAAAAAGTTATTCAGAAACTTTCTTGTTTTTCAGAAACAAGAGTACTCGTTTGTGAAATTAAAAGTATTACTATGTCCTAAAAGGGACCCTTGGTTATGGTGGCAACAGCGAGGCTGAGCACTGTGTGTAGATGGATGTCCCTGGGGGCGTCTGAGGATGGGATGTAGACACCCAACCACATTCTTCATTCAAGAATAAGTGGGGGCCAGGCGTGGTGGCGCATGCCTGTAATCCCAGCACTCGGGAGGCTGAGGCAGGAGGATTGTTGTGAGTTCGAGACCAGCCTGAGCTACAAAGTGAGCTCGAGGCCAGCCTGAACTGCATAGTGAGACCCTGTCTCAAAAAGACAAAAAAAAAAAAAAAGAATAAGTGGTCTTTTGGGGGAATAATAATAAATACATGTGGATGTTTACTGCTTTGTATACATTTTGTGTACAGAAACACATCTACCCCGTAACTCATTGACCATGTTTAAAAAAGTCTTCAGTTTTAAGTAAAACTAATATCAGTTCTTTTTGCAGGTGTCATTGTCCTTCCACTTTCAAAGGAATTTGAATCCCCACGCTTTTGTCTTTTTTTCCCTAAGGTAGGGGCCAGTCTTGAGCTTGCTGCAAATGAAGCTGATGACTTAGAGAGGTTTTCTCTGCTAGGCACCAAGGAAGTTCTTGCTTGTGGACTTTATGTAGGCACAAAACCTAAGCAAGAGAATGGTTCTGAGCTGAATGCAGAACAACCCTCCTTGACCTCTCTGGGCGCCTGGGATTGGACCAGGTGGGGGAGGTGGGTGGAGCTAACCTAGGTGCAGCCCCTACCACAGTGTCAAGGCCCGAAGCTTTTGACGCGGTCTCTTACATTCCTGTCCCGCAGCAGGCATCACCCCTGACCCAGTTCAGATAGGAACACTGAGGTCCAGAGGGATTCAAGCCACTGAGCCAACCACAGTTGCACACCCAAGTCCTGGTGCTGCCTCCAGGATTCTAACCCCAGGCATTTCTACCACGCTAGGCTGTTACATTCAAACAAAAACATCAATGTATCTTTTATTTTTATTTATTTTGGCAGAACTGGGGATTGAACTCAGGCCCTTGCGCTTGCCAGGGAAGCACTTATACCACTGAGCCATCTCCCTGGCCCCCCAAACACCAATGTATCTTAGAGCTTACCCCCAGGACTCCAACGGCCTCTGCTAGTATGTTTGAGCTCAGCCTAAAAGGGTGCTGTCCTCCACGCAGTTCTCCAGGGCACTCACAGAGAATAGGCACAAGAACAGCTAGCATTTCAAAGAGAAGCTGTTCACTTCCAGTCATGGTGATCTCCATTCTGTGCACAGACTTTATTAAGATCCCAGCTTCAGTTCAAAATGTCAGGTTATAAAAAATATCACCCTGCGCCCACGTGGAGAGAAAGGCTCAGCTGCTAATGGCTGAGAGAGACACCCATCTGCTTCCCAAGCCCTCAAGAGGCTGTGACTTGGAGGCGCTTTGCCACCAGCCTTTCAAAATTCCTGATCTAAAGAGGTATCCACTGCAGACCCAGATTGATGAAAAGCTGAATATTCTAGCTGTATCCACCTGGGAGGATGAAGAGGAAGATTTAATAGCCTAACAAATGATTCTCCTGAAAGAAAGTGTCAGGTGGGTGATTTTCTTCCCCTGGGCTTTCTCTCCTCCTCACCCCATCCACCCCCGCACCCTCAAATCTTGGCTCATTTAAACTTCAGGAGAGTGGCCAGGCAAGCAGGAAGAAGAAGTTCAATTAGATCGATTCCAAAGCTTTCGTTTGCAGACACTAATAAATTAGGGGAATGATACAGCATTGGTGAAAAGCTGCACAGGGCCAATTTTAGTCTGGTTCTTCCTGCCCAAAGCAGTTCTGGCTTTGGTACAGCTTCAGGTTCTGCAAGGGGTGTGTATGGTGTGGTTGGTTGTGTGTGTGTGTGTGTGTGTGTGTGTGTGTGTGTGACTTCAGTCCTATCTTGGGATGGAAAGGAGAAATCTGATCCAGGATTCAGTGTAATTAGGGCCAACAGATCGTTCTGCTTCCAGATGAAAAGTTTGTTGCAGACAGACCAGCATTGCAGCGGTGCTGCTGAAAACCCTGCTGGTCCTATTAGGAGATAACAAGTCTTCACGCTGTTCATCTGTGGCTCATTTGGCTTTGCCTGGTGTTAGATTCTGTGTGATTATGGAGCCCCTTCCTTCGTCTTTTTCTCCAAAAAGGGAAATAACTCATGTACTTTGGCCTTGTTATTTACAGAAGAGTGGTAAGGTCTTATTACTGTTCTAGCTACAGTATTCTATCTGCCTACCTGTTTCCTTCCTTCCTTCCTTCCTTCCTTCCTTCCTTCCTTCCTTCCTTCAGTCACTCTAATGTGTCATCTATCTATTACCTATTCAACAAATCTATATTAATAATATAGTATCTGCCAGATCATAAGAGAAGCCCAAGACAACTATTTTTTCCCCAGACCTCAGGGGCCAACATTTAAATTTCCTGTCAGACTTCCCAGCAGGAAAAGAAGTGCCTGGGATCTGTTTTGAAATTCTAATTCAGTAGCCCCTATTTGTTAAGGACTTATGTACTAGGTAAAGTATGTAATCTCGTTTAAGTTTTACAACATCCATTGCAACAGCAACTATTCTCTCCTTATTTATAGCGGAGGTTCTGAAAAGTTGGGTGATTTTCTCCAAGTCTCACAGCTATGAGGAACAGGATTCCAATCCAGATTCATGCGAATCCAAAGTCATTTCTATCCTCCACCTCCTCCTTAACCCACAATTGCACCTGAGTGCTGAGGCCAGCCCTTGGCCTGGTGATACACCTGGCTCCCTAGGCTGACTCTGGGATTGGACACGATCTGGGTCTCCTTGGGTACTGGCTCTTGCATCATCCTCTGGCATGAAATATTTGTTTCTGCAAACGAGTATCAGGAGGAGGACGTGGGGAAAGGGGAAGGGGGAGAGGGAGAGGAAAGAGACCGGGGAAGGGGGATGAGGAGGAGGATGTAGGGGTGGTCTAAATTTCTTCACTTGATACCCAGGATTCTCTACTGTTTGGCTCCCTTTTGTTTTCTCAGCCTTGTCCCTCGTTCATCCCCCACACAGGCCCTCTGGATCAGCTGGTCTGGGCTCTCTCAAGTGCCAAGAGGTTCTAAGGAGGAAGTTCCTTTGTGCTTTCAAAGGCTCGCCTTCCACCTACTCAGGATCCCATTTCTTTGCCTCCAAGGGCTCTTCGCCTTCAGTTAACCTCTTTCCCTGCATTTGTAATCTCCTCTTCATTCTGCGCCCTCTCCGCCCTAGGTGGAGGGCTCTCAAGGCTCCCATATTAAAAGCTCTTCTTTGCATCACCCTTCCTCCAGAGACGGCACCCTCTCCCTCTGGCTCCTGCTGGCGGGGTTTCCCAAGGCTCTTCTCCAGGGTGTGGCTCTCATGCTGCTCCTTCCCATCTGGTCTTCAGTCTCCTGTGCACACCGCTGGTATCAAGGTCACCAGCAGCTTTGACGCCAACAAATCCAAAAGCTCTCCTCACCTTGAACTCTGGAGGGTTTGACAATAAATATGCTTCCCGATTTACAAAGGTTTGATTTACGGCGTTTCGACTTTACAATGGTAGAAAAGCCAAATATGTTCCACAGAAACCAGACTTCAACTTTGGAAGTTTGATCTTTTCCCAGGCTGGCACTGGACGTGACAGTCCTTTCTCTCCCTCTTAGCGCTGGGCAACCCAGCAAACCAGCTACTAGCCAGCCTGCGATCCCGAGGGAAAACAACCCACAGTCTGTGTTGCCGGCACTGTTTGGATATAAATAATAAATTACACGAGATAATTCATCCTTTATTACCAAATAGGCTTCTTGTTAGATGGCTTCGCCCCCTTCCATTTGGGTTAATGGAAGTGTTCTGAGCATGTTCAAGGTAGCATAGGCACATGACGTGCGTTTCGACTTGGATACTTAAATGGATGTATCCAGGTGTAACCACATTGTAAAATAGGGATCTACACTTCATTCCCTCTGATTACTTGAGGATCAGATGCAGCTTAGGCTGGAAGGAATGGAACAGAGAGAACCTGGTGTTTCTCAAGCTATATGAAGGGCAGCTGATCTAGCAAATTGGACCCTGCAGGAATGCCCTGCACAGCAGCAGAGAATTAGCCTGCCTGGGGCTGCTGCTTCTGCGTGGCCAGGATGCTATGCCAGGACTTCTGGTTTCAAGTCCGCATTGCCCCCTGGGGTCCGCACCAGCTCAACAAGGCCCAGGACTCAGGACCCTCAGGGCCTCTCTATTAGAGCTGTTATGAAGAAGCGGAAGGCCTCCTTGACAGAGATTGTCTGGAGTGGAGTAAGCTGGGCTAGGTCCCATCTTTTGACTCTTGAGTTAAGACACCTGCTTAAAGAGGCCTAGGTCCCTGTTCACCCAATCCAGGGGATGCTGGGGAGAAATCCTTCAGGTTCTTGGCTGCTTTCAGGCAGGGAGGCTCATGGAGGGAGGTAGCAGTGGAATCAATGCCATGCTCTCCCGATGTCATCCTCTCCATTGGCCACGCCTTCTCGGCGCCCTGCTCAACTCACTCCTAGCTACCTCGAGGGCCTCAGAACCTGATTCTAGCTACAGGGTGATATTGGGTGGCCTGCCGATGAGTGGTTTATTCCAGGTGGTGGCTCCCATCCAGACCTTGGGCAGCCGGGCAGCCACAGCAAGCCCACCCCGGCCTACCAGACTGAGCTGTAGCCATTTCTGGCTTCAATAGAAAACACCCTTCCTGGGCTGACGTCCTCCCCACCCACTCTGGCTCCACCTGAGATGTTTGTTCTACAGGACCAGGCGGAAAGAACCAACGGCTTCTCTCTTTCCTTCTGAGGCTGTGTCCAGGATTTTCAAGTACCCAAGAACCTGACAGTATCACATAGGATTAGAGGTTTCCCACGAGGTAATTCAGACTGAAATTTAGACTCCATCTACAGGTCTTATTCTGGGATATGGACACCTCCTTGGGAGTCTGCCTATGCCCAAGGAACCAGGACCGGGTCCCTGTCTCGTTGTTCTCCTGAGAGTCTATCAGGTCATCCAGATGAACGGCTCCCCTCCCAGGACTGTAACCTCAGCCCAAAGCCTGGGCGAGGTGCCCTGGGCTGGTCTGCAGGCCAGTGACTTCTGCACGGACCCAGCCCAGCTCTCCAGGGAGCCCTGCAGTGAGGCCCCTCCTGGGCACTCTTCTTTCACTGCCCCCTCCACAGCCTTCTTCCTCCCTTTTCCCTGCCCTCCTTTTCTTTGGCCTCTGACTATGATTTTCTTTAAAGGAAGAAATTATTTTGCTCCAGGAAACTCATTTATAGCAAAATCAGTGAAAGGTCTGGGCATCCGGCCCCACATGGGGCTCATGTTCAGGGGATGGCATTAGCATGCCTGCATCTGGCTCAGCCAGGCCTGGGCCCTCTGCCTGGCAGCCTCACACCTGGTGTCAGCTGGGGGCGGGGGGAACTCAAGCTTTTCATCTCCTGGGCCTTTGTGTTATTACTGGAGCCAAGGTTTGGCTGGGGATCAGACAGGAGAGGGAAGGTGTGGGGGGAGGAACTGGAGACTGTCCCAGAGGGCTGGAAGAGATGGGCTCCCGGGGTTCTGGAGTGGCTGATTCTTCTGGTCTTGGATGGTACTCCAGGCTGCAGCAAGCAGTCGCAGCAGGATGGGCCCAGGCCCACGGACCAGTGGCCGGCGTGAGCAAGACCTCTTGAGGCTCCCTTGTGCTAGGAATTTTAAGTGACTTGGCTTGAGTGAGAGAAGAGTGAAGAAATGAAAAGGTAAAAGGGTTAAGCTTTGAAAACCATGTGCTAAATTTTGGGAGACTGCTTTTTGAGGATGGTTTATAGGTTAACAGTTAAGATTTCCTTAAGAGCTGGCTTATTTCTATCCCTTAATTTGAAAAAAAGAATGTAGATTTGAGAAAAGCCAAATTACCCTTTAGCACGCCTAAGAGGATTGTGTCTACCGTGTGTTTCAGGATCTTTATGGTGCGCATATCTAGTGAAAACCATTTCCCATAAAAATACGAAGGGAGGACATTGCGATGGGACTTTAAGCTTATTTAGAATTAATTGTGGATTCATTTCACTGCACTTTCATGGAGGGCTTTTCTTTTTTTCATTATTAATATGAAAAAATGGCACAGGCTCTGCCAAAAGTCTGAGAGGACCAAGTGGCTGCCGGGAAGCTCCCTGGGCTGCTGCAGACGCCTGCGGGAGCTCTGTCTGCCAGGGGGGACCGGGCTGTGGCCTTCTTCGACTGAGTGGGACTTAAGAGCTCTGCTCACCCTGGGCCAGGCAGGTTTCCCATGTTCCTCCTGGCTCCCCTCCCACCCCACTGGCCATAGCATCTCAGTAAGGGGCATGCACATCGCACTTTGGGGGCCACTGAAGGATGGAAAGGTAGTGGAAAGCAGAGAACAGGAGGGAGGTGGGGGGCTGATGTTGGGGAGTGATGAGACACAAATCAGAGGCTTGAGTTTAGCTTGTGCCAGGCCCTGGGTCTCAGCAACCAGTGAAGGAAGGAAGGAAAGAAGAAAGGCAGAAGGAAAGGAAAGAAGAAGGCGTGAAGGGAGGTGTCTGTTACTCCTCTCTCCTTGCTGGGACAAGCACTCAACACTCAAAATGAGAGAAGGAGAGGTTTATTTAGCTCACAGTTACTGGAGGTTTCAAGACTCTGGAGGAGAGGCTGGGGCGCTGCTGCCTTGTCCAGGATGACCCTCTCCACACCCCTGAGAAAGCACAGGCTAGCCAGTTTAATGGTGCACACCTCTCTGGCTCCACCCCTCAGGCCCCACCCTGGTGCTCTGGCCCCACCCTTAGAGCCACATGGTGCTTCCCAGGCAGCGACCGCCCCATGATTTACATGAGGCTTTGAGGGGACAACTAGACACAAACCATAAGAGAAGAGAAGGAAGAAAGATCATATATATATATATATATATATATATATATATATATATATATATATATATATATCGAGATAGATAGATGGATTAGAGAGAGAGACTGACTCCTGGCAGGGGAGACACTGAATAGGGACTGTCCCAAGACATCCCAGAAGTCATGAAGAGCCCTCAGCTCTGTGAGTGTCCACCCAAGAACTTAGAAGGGTATCTGCTAGCAGAAAAGGTTTGGCCATTTGTGTCAAGCATGTGTACTCTGAAGGTCTTAAGGAGGAACGGCTATAACTCGGTTTAGTCCCTTTCAACTGTACTTACTGACCACCATCTTCTATTGAAAACTATGGAAGCCCAGAAGAGAGATTAGCAGGGATGTAGCCCTTGTAAGCCGGGATCCTGGGCAGGAAAGAGGTCCTGGTGAGTTTCTGAGGTCCCTGCTGATTCTAACCCAGGAACCTGGGTGCAGTGAGGGGATCCCTGAGGTCATGCAGCTGACTGGGGAAGAGCCAGGATTAGGGCTCCTCACTGCTCCTGGTCCCGAGCCAAGCACGCGCTCTCCTACACTGATGCTGGGCAGCCCCTTAGGTTGGAGAGCGCAGGACGGAGCCCACTGGGACCGGGAGCTGTTTGAAAAGGCTCAGCAGGAGCCATGCCCACTTCCCACTGGGAACTTGGGGTGCAAGGCTGGTGCCCAGGTCTGATCAGCTGAGATGATTTCTTCCCCAGTGTCTCTTACTTTTCTGTCTTTTCGGTAGCTGGCTTAGAGGCTAGCAGGGAAGTCCATGGGAACCATCTGAGGGCATGTGCTCCAGTTTCCACCTGCCGGACTCTGCCAAGCACAAGCCCCCTGCTGTCTGGAGGACACAGAGGAGCTCCGTGCTCTTGGTATCCAGGTCCACCCAGATTCCACACCCAGAACCTCTTGGAAAGCCTGGGCGTTCTCCTCCCTCAGAACACAGTTACCATAGAAACTACCATAGTAATGGGTGATAGGGCCCTGTGGGAAGGGATCAGGAAATGGCTTCGCACCGCCCTGAGGTGGCATCACAGGGTCTTTCCTCGAGGGGATCTAGTCTTCTGATGTGGGTCCCAGGTCTGTGAATCTATGTCAAGCTCAGGCAGAGCCATCATGGCGGCCATGGCAGCTCCTTCTCCCTAGCTTGCAGCAGGCTGATTTTTTTTTTTTTTTGGTTGGGGGGTGGGGGGGTTCAAGTGCCAGGCAACAATGCAGTCATCCCTCCCCTGTGCCCCTCAAAGAGCACAGCCAAGTAGCAATCAGCAGGATGCCAGCCTGGCCGCTGCTCTGGCCTTGTGGCCCACCACACTGATTATGTCCACCTCACTGCTGCTGATTCCATCTCTCCTTAGCCCCTGTCTCTGGAATCCCATCAGGCCCACTTGGAATTCTGGGGGCCCCAGGCTCATGGCAGCAACCGCTCCTTCCAGCCCCATCCTGTAGAGTACAGCAGCGACCCCTGAGCTATGACCGATGTGGATGGCCTCTCTGCAGGGCCATCTTTGCTGCCCTGTGGACAAGGTGGGCTCTAGTTTCTTTGGGGACATGAAGTGAGCTCTGTGCTTTCATAAAACACCTCCAATTCTCACAGTCTCCCTATTCCTGAGAATCCTTCTCCTTCCTCAATACGCTGCTAACCATCCCAGGATCTCCACCTCCCAGATCTGGAGGTAAGATTTGCCTGCGTTAAGTTCCTTTGGTTGGAGGACCTTCGTAGCATCCTAGGTCTGGTTCCAAAGCCCTTTTGTCAAGCTATGACCCTGAGTTATGGCCTGATACAGAAGCCCAGGAGGCCCATAAGTACAAGGGACACCAGTATTAGCTTCAGCCAGCTGTGCTCTGCCTACACCCTTGAGATCCACTCCACCTCTGTGCTGTGTTTCTTGCAGCTGATCACCAGCCGGGTGATGCGATGGCTCTGCCGTGTAAGTGCTGCGTCCTTCACTGGACTGTCCCTAGCCACTAGCCTAAGGCCACAAGTGAGGAGCAGGGAAGATCTTAGGGTGGTCCAGCATTGTCTTGGAAGATGCCTGTCTCAGGGGAGCTTCTGCCTGGGGGTGGCAATCCTTTTCTGACAACAGGAAGCTTCTTCCAGCCTTAGTGATTCATGGCATCTGAGGCCTGAAATGTCAGATTGGGTATCCAAATGTTCCCATTTCAGGCTTTTAGGATCCCGCCACTGTAGGCCAGTGAAAGTTCAGCTTTGGATATGGGACATTTGTCCTCTCTGAAGTGCTGCCACCTTTGTCCTCCACCAGAAGGTACCAATCCATGAACCTACGATGATGAGTCACTGCCACCCCAAGTCCACAGCTCACAGTGGGGCTCATTCTAGTTGTATGTTCCGTGCCACTTGACAGATGTGTGGCATGCCTTTGCCACTACAGAGGCATGATGGGTTGTTTTACTCTGAGCTACCTAGTGAGATCTTCAAAAAAAAAATAAATGCAGAAGGCTGGTGGTTTCTCCAAATTTTAATGCAAATGTTGACCCAAGAATGTGAACTCACTGGGGACTTGGAAGTAGAAACTAGCTGATACATTGTAGGGGAAGGCTACTAAAAACCTCCAGAGAGTGGTCTAAATAGGCAAAGGGCTATTATAATGTCCCTGAGTTGTTATCAGGGACCTAGGTTCTTTCTGCTGTCCCTTAATACATGACTTTAGTCCTCTTGGTGGCTTCATGGCTGCTGTTCCTCTGGACATCTTGCCTGTGCTGCAGGGTTGGGAAGAGGGGAGAAAATAAAACACTGGGTAGATGAAAGCTTTCCCCAGAACTCTGTCCAGTGACTTCTGGCAGGTGGAGCTCACATGTCCATACTTAGCTGCAAGGGAGTCTGGGAAGGAGCCTGTTTTATCTAGGCACATTGTCTCCCGGAATGAAATTGGGGTTCTACCATTAAGGGAGCCTGGGAAAACGGTTATTGGATAGGCAATTAGCCGTGTCCGCCACAAAGCTCATCTTAACTAGAGCTAAGTGGGCTGGGAGATCCCAGGAGCCATCTGGGTTATTTGGAGATGAATAAGACAGCCCTTGAGGAGTTCACAATTTAGAGGGAGAAGACAGACAACTAATTGGAACAACAAGAACGTGGAATTACAGTTTAATATCATGCAGCAACGGGAAGTAATGAAAGGAAGCCCAGGGGGCGATAAAGCTCAGAGTAAGGCAGGCTGGACAGGGCGGGGGAGGAGGTGCGGAAGCGGAAGTTGGGGGATGCCAGCGAGTCTACTGGGTGAGCAGAGGTGCCTTCAGCACAGAGGACCCTGCAAAGGAGCTGCAGTGTGGGGCATCGTTGCGCTTGCTGGCTGAAGGGCTCTCACACCTAAGGGGCACCGGGATTCAGAACACCCTGCTCAGGTACCGACCAGATGTCTCTGAGGCAGGGAGGCTGCAGGATGGAAGAGACAGGAGGCGCTCTCCTGGGGTGAGGGGAGACTTCTGTCCTGGCCTCCCCAGCTCTGTGGTCTGGGTGATGGTGCCTTTTGGACTGGTGCTTTTGACTGAGGCTGGCCAGAGGGGCATGTGGGTGCGCGCACACACAAACATTTCCATCTTGGGGACCCTGTGGAAACAAGTCACTGTGTGCATTGTTCAGAGTCTGGAGAGGCCTGCAGTGGAAAAGTGTTGGATCAATACAGACCCCCGCCCATGGGCGGGGGTTTCGGTGGCGAACTGTCCCAGGTCACACAAGCTGAAGGCTGGCTGAGCTGACCAGCATCCAAGTTGGTCTGGAGTGAGGCCCCTTGCGCACTGGGGGAGAAAGGCCCCCAAGACGGTAAGTACATACCTCCAGGGCCTTTGGCCCTCAGCAGCAAATGGGGTCCACCTTAAATCTAAGGCAGCAGTTGCGTGCACAAAGGTAAGCAGCATGTCCAACCACTGGGTTCCAAGTTGTTAGTCGGGTCGAGACCCCTTGACACGGATAGTATGCTCCTTGGACGCAGGCACCGGAAGTGTACTGACAACCCTGGAGATTCAGGGACCCGCTGGATTGGGAAGGCCCCTAGGTTGGCCGGTAGGGGGAGCTGTGCAACCGAGCAAAGGCTGTGCAGCGCTGGCTGGGCAGGTTTCTTGGCTGGGAATAATGGTTTAGACCTCAGAGATCACCCAGGGTGGCAAGCCAGGCCAAGAGGGGTCGCCCAGGGCCGCTTCACTGTCTTTGCTATTGTTGGGTGGCGACAAATGACCAAGACAGCTTTCTGGGGGGGGGGGCCCTGGTGGTTGGAGCCCACGTCGTTCAAGTTCACAGAGTTGGCTCAGGTGATTCCCTTCCGGGCAAGGCCAGGGTACATCCACCTACCAGAGATTCCCGCAGGCTGAGCCCTGGTGCAGGGTGCAGGGTGCAGGAAGGCCGGCAAGTTTATTTTGCGTGGAGGATGAGAGCCAGAGGGCTGCAATGCTTTGCAAGGCTGAGGCTGTTTCCCCAGCTGCACGGTGAAGGGAGGGAGTGGGGCGTGGCCTGAGCTCTCAGCTGAAGTTCCTAAAGAAACCTGCTGGCCTTGCCTGGCCACATCCGGGGACCAACTGGAGGGTGGCAGGGATCCTTTAGCTGCTGTGAGGAGGTGGAAAGGCTCTGAGGCCAAGTTTCACTGCAGGAACAAAACCACAGATCTACAAGCAGCCGACAGGGCCCCAGGGTTCTGCCCTCCTTCCTTGGCCTCTGTCCTGCGGCTTCTCTGGGACTGCAGGCCCCTGGCTCCCTGGGGATGGTCACTGCCTTGGTTATGCAAAAGGACCCACCGCCACATGTCCTTTCCCCAGTTCCCTCTCCCAGCATCCAGAACAGAGGATGAGTTAGCCTGAACTCAGTCCGCCAATGGGCCAAAGTCGCCAGCGTTGGTGACTTCAGGAAGGCAGAAATCGTGTGCGAGAAGAGCTTGGGTTTGCCGCAGCCCCAAGAGACAAGCTGTCAGTAAACCTGGAGCCTTGGTCAGGGCAGCTGAGCTTTAGTCTGCAGGAACCTAGGGCTCCCTGAGACACTCATAGGGGCACAGGGCAGATGCCCGTGTTGAAATCTTCATCTGTATCATTCTGTCCACAGTGAATATTAGCACCTCCTCATGGGTGCCTCCTGCAGCACCTGCATCAGCACTCCCAACAATGTGTGTTGGCAGGGGCTATTGTTATTCCCATTTTGTGGATGGTAAAGTTGAGGCTCAGTGTGATGACCTGTGATGCCCACAGTAAGGATGAATCACATTTTACCCCAGGTCCAGCTGAACATCACCTGTGTACCTTATTTTGGGCCTGGCACACCCCTTTCCCACTTATGTCATGGAGTAAGTGTGTCCTCAGTGGGCTCAGTCCCTTGTCTCTGCCCCAGTATAAAAACCAGAGCCAGGGCCTGCACTAGATAGGAAGCAGCAGCCTGGTTCAGGGTCTTCCTGGGGCTGCCTGGCTACCTGTGCTGGATGTTGAGCCCCTGACTGCTGCTGGGGGGGTGGAGTTTCAGGCTGGAGAGGTTGGGAGGTGGTGTAGTTCTAAAAAATAAGGACGAGGGAGAGGGTTTTGAAACTTCAGTGTGGAGCCCTCAGAGGTCTCCGTGGTGACCTCCCACCCTGCCTTCCTCTAAGGCTAGTCCAGGGTCCCTGTAGCTGGCCGGCACCAGCTCTTACCTTGTGACTGCTACATGCCTGCCGAGCCAGCGAGGGCTGAGCTGTGCCCTCTCAGAAAGAGGGCCCAGCACAGAGGCCACGCTGGTGGGTGAAGAGGCCAGGGCAGCCCTCCCACGCACCCTCATGTTCCCCAGCATCCCTGCTGGAGCTCCAAAATCAGGCTTGGCCCCAGCATTGGTTGTCACTGCACCCCCAAGGTGAGGCCCTTCTCCCGCCTTCTCCATGCACAGTATTGGTCAAGCCAGAAATGGATCGACCAGAAGTCCTTCTCCTTCAACGCAACCCTTTCAATGGGCTGCTCACCCTGTTCTCCAGAATGTGGCCCTCATTGTGGAGGCTGGAGACCTGCCTGAGTCTCTTCCAGCTTCCAGGCTCCTCCCAGCACCCAATTCTTATCTTGAAGTGAAGATGCGTCTGTGTCCATCGTTCTTAGAGCCCTGATGCAGAAATGGCCAAACGAGTCATAGATGGTGTGTCAGCCAGGTGGGCCTCCCCTCCAGACTGCGAAATGAAGAAGGGCAAACTATGGGGACAGGAGCCATTCATCCCCTGCAATAGCAATGAGCAGGCGAGGAAAATCTCTGCAAAACAACACCATGATGCACTTCCTTTGGGTGCATGTATGTGCACAGCAAATTAGTAGATACGGGTTCTGGAGTGTTCTCAGGAGCCTGGTGAGTGGGAGAGAAGTGAGGAAGGGCTGGAACAGGGGCTGGTGCTGAGGGAGCTTAGCCTTATCATTAAGGCTAGGCTTTTATTTAGTTACTGCAATTAAACTTCAAGTACAAAAAATATCAGCCTTCCTTGCTGTTGGCCAAAATCCCTGCTTTAAGCTCCAAGGTGGCCTCCTGCACTTTGGTTCCAACCTGGAAACTCCGGTCACAGGAGGTACACTTTACACAGCTCACACACCAGTGCTTTACCCACTGCCTGAGCCCATTTGTCACCAGAGCTTTCCTGTCCAGATTCTGTGCCTCACCTCCCCAGCCTGGGTACAGGTGATGCCCCCAGAGCTCTTCGGAGTTTCTGTCTGACATCCCTATTCACATCCACCCCTCTTCTTGTGCAGGTTAGGGCTGCCCATCTGCAGGTGTATTGTGTCATAGGGGGAGGGGCTTAAAAACTGTTTCTCCTCAGTTTCATGAAGTATCTTAGGGTGTGGTTCCTCTTGGAGGGCATGGATGCCCCGGGCTGAATGCGACAGGAATTTGGAGGAAGCCCTCTGAGTTCTAGTCGATACCCACAAACTTGGCTGTCCCATCCCACTGACCTGTCCTCCAGATCTTGCTGGTCACCCGTGGGCACCCAGGACTGTGCTAATCATGCCTCTGCCTCCTCTGTCACGCCTTGGGCCAGGCCACTGTCACCTCTCTGGGACATGGCCACAGAGGCCATCTTTGCCCTTCTAATCCTTTCTCCTCTCTCTGGTCAGAGTGACCTTTTACTTTTTTTTTTTTAGCAGTACCAAGGATCAAACTCTGAACCTTGTGCTTGCCAGGTGGGTGCTTACACTGCTGAGCTGTTTCCCTGGCCCCCAGAATGAACTTCTAAATCAGATCAGATCACACTCTTGCTGGCTTGCCTTCTGGCCAAGTCCAAACCTTCATGTGGCTTGTGGGATGGATTGGGGTGGGCCCAGCCTGTCTGTCGGTCACATGGTTGCCCTCAGCTCCCACCCGGGCTCTGGTGCCTTAGTACTCCTGCCCTCAACACTGCCCCTACCTACCACCACCTGCTTAAGCTTCAGGTCTGGATGTAGGTGGCATTTTCCCCAGCAGAGGCATCCGGGGATCTCAGCCTTTCCCCCCGCCCATGTGTGTCTGTTTATTGGGCCACTTACACACCTTATGGCATTGCATATAAAGTGCCTGCCTCACCCAACAGACACTAATGTCCTAAATCACAAGACCAGTGCCGCAGCACAGGGAGCTCCCACCTTATCCCAGGTTAGCCAGTCTTTAGGGCTCACATTGTCTAATTCCCCCCTCTGGTGGAGGTAGGCGCTGCCATTATCTCCATCTTATCCAGGAAGAATTAAACCTTGAGAACAAAACCACGCCTGGGTTCATATAGCCTGATTTGGTGGGCAGGCTCAAGCCCCCGTGGCCTTGGGTTTGCCCGCCAGCGGGGGCCTGGCCACGACTCTCAGAGTCCTAGTTACATCTCACCACCTAGCCCACGGCGGTAGTCTAGTAGGAACTCAAGAGCTAATTGTCAAATGAATGAATAAATCAAGGAGAACAGTGGCGGGTGGCCCTGTGCTCTCTCTTTACCTAAGTTCCCTTCAAATGCAATGAGAGGAAGTGGAGCTGCATTATTGATCCACACAGAAGCCACTGGTGTGAATGAATGAGACGCTGAAGATTCTCTAACCGGGCTGGGCTGGGCTGCCTGGCCAGTAGGATTTGATCAGATGGGACTGGGCTCAGAGGGGCCAGGAGTCCTGAGAGACAGGGTACCTCTGGGTTTGGGCTGGGGGGCAGTGGGGAGCCCCCTTCACACTTTCCAATTAGCAGCCACTTGGTGTTTATGGCAGGGGGCGTTGTGTGGTGAGAGAGTCCATGTGACAAGTCCATTTTATTCCATTAAGGTGGGATTTCTACAGATGAGTTCAATCAGTGGTTCTCCGCTGGGATGGCTGGTTTTGTCCCTCAGGAGATAGCTGGCAGTATCTGGAGATAGTTTTCCTGGCCACAACTAGGGCTTGGAGGTGCCCCTGGCACCTGGTGGGAGGAGGCTAGGATGCGGGTAACTCCAAGGCCCACACTGTCCCCATCACAAAGAACCACCCAGACCTGATGTCACTAGAGCCCAAGGAGCAAAATTGGGTTCACAGCTCCCTTTTCCCTAGACTCTGCCCATCCTACGGTCTCCCCTGGTCCTGCCTCTGTTCTCGTCATTTCTACAATCAGTTCGGGATCACAGGTTTGCCCCAAGTTGTCCCTGGTTAGGCCTCAGCTGGGAGCTGGGGGCTCACTTTCTTTGGAAGCTGCTGAGGTCCCAGCATTCATACTGCTGTGACTTTGGGGGTCACAGAACAGGGGGAGGGAGCTGGTGTGCCATGAAGATGCGCCTTTCCCATGGTCTCACTCCTTCCCGGGGAACCTCGCCCCTTCTTGCCCTGAGCCTTCTCAGGTTCAGACAGACAGGGTCAGGGGCAGCCATCATTAGGCAGTGAAGAGAAGCAGAGCTACCTGCATTGGCTTAGGGGAGCAGAGCATTCCCTGGGCCTCTCTATGTCATCATCTCAGGTCCCACAGAAAACAGACCCCAGGGTAAAATGATATGGAGGCAACACTAGTGACAGTGACAGGCAAGGACCAGAAGCTGTGGAAGCTGAGCCCCTTTCCCAGGCCCATGGTTGGTCAGCTCTACAAGACACGCATGGGGCCAGCTCCTACTCAAAGCGGCCCCTGTGCCTGGAGTTGGGACCCTGCCTGCTCAGTCCTGGTCCTCCTGGGCATTGACTGAGGCATTGACCATGGTCTCTACAGGAGCCTCTCTAGGAACCCTGGACAACCTCTCCTTCTCAGAACACTAGGAAATGATCGAAGGCCCTGGGCAGGGAAACATGAAAGCACAAGATGGCGGCATGTTGGTTCAGGCTGTGAAGGAAGGGAATCTGGGAGACAGTGGGTTCTGTGTCAGCAGAGCTCTGGTGCAGAGCATCTCCCGATGCCTAAGTTCTGTAGCCAGGGTGGACGCGGGCTGGCGTAAATAATTGATATAACCAAGGTCATCAATGTCACATGGCCACTGCTGTGAACTCTGGTATAAATATAGACCACCATGAGGGCTGGGTGTGTGTGGGATAAGTGGCCGAGGACTGCTGCAGGGTACAGTGGCTGGGGCCACAAGAGTGGCTAAACGGAGCAGCTATGGCTAAGAAGCCAGATAACAATGTTTCACACAGTCCACAGCTCTGCATCTCTTCTCTGGGCTCCTCAAATGCCAAGTAAATCTCTGTAGCATGAACTGGTGACAGGGAGCTTCCTCAGCTTATCAAGCCCTGGATCACCAAAAGGGTGTTGTCTCAAAAGGACCCATCACCTCCCAGACACCAGCTTGGCCCTAGGCTGGTAGAGTTGTACTTTGGTCTCCAACCTGCCTGGACTTGTCCTTTCTCTCCCTTCTTGGCTCTCTTCGGTGCCCCCTTTCCTGGACTCCTTAAATGAACCCCTGCTCTTAGGGCTGTGGAGCCCCAAGGTGACTGAATTCTCCACAGGGAAACTTCAAAGTAGGTCTAAAGAGTCCAAAGGCCTTGCCCAGAGTTGGCTTTTTGGCCTCTGACCCACACCTGAGAAAGACTGTGCCATCTACTACAGCAGGCACTAGCTATGGGCAACTATTTAAATTGAAATGAGCAGAGACCCTGTTGGCCTGAAGGAGACCCCACTAAACTCTGCCATATCCCAAGAGACACAGGGCCTTAAGGTCACGGGAGCAAGGGCTTGAGGGCCCTGTGCATATACTTCCTGCAGCTCTTGGGACCGCAAGGAGGGGGGAAGAGGGAGAGCTTTGGGACTGTGAAGAAGGGGGGCTGGGCTCCAAGAGGAGAAATGAGGGGTCCTCCTGGGGTACCTACAGCACAGGTCCCTCACACAGTATTTGGAGGGGGAGGCTCAGAGCTGGGCCTCAGGAGGCAAGGCTGGCTGACGAAGAAGGGGAGTCTGCGGTGGCCCACTGGCCGGGAGGAGGTTCAGGAGGCCAGTGTGCAGGGCAGGACTCAGCCTTTCACAGGGGGAAGGATGGGCATGTGGAGCAGGGTCAGCAAATGCCTTTGTAAAAGGCCCAGTATGCTAGGTCTCGCTGGTCCCATGCTTCTGCCATGACTCCTGTGGTTGTGGGGAAGCAGCCACAGGCTCTCTGTGAGCAGATGGCTGTGTTGCTGTGACACCGAGATGCGGGGCCTAGGAGGCAGGCTGGGGGCACCCTGCTCCTGGGTCAGTCTTTGCTTGCTCCCTGGACCAGCACCTTGCCACAGCTGAGGGCTTGTGAGGACTGCAGAGCCTCAGGCCCTGCCCAGGTCTATGGAAATACATTTGCATCTTAACAGATCCCTGGTGCCTATTTAAGTTTGAGAAAAAAAAAAATTCAAAGCACTATAGGAAGGTACAGTTGGACTCAGAAGGCTGGGTAGGAAGTCAAGTGTCACTTCAGCATAACTAGGAGTGCTCTACTTCAGATCTTCATTGTTGCGACAAAAGGTTGGGAGCACCCCACCACTAGGCTATTTGAGCTCCAACCGAACATCCCTTGCCCAGGACATTCAGGCAGGGTAAAGAGCACCTGCTTTTGTGCCCTGGGTTTGAGTCCTAGCTGCTCAAGAGGATGCGTTCCTGATCTTTTGAAATTTGAGACAGAATCTTGCTGTGTGCAGATATTTCTCACATAGCCTTTAATGGCCTGCACATTTAATGACTTCTCAGACCTCTTGAGCTTACGATTCATCTTTACCCCCCCCCCTTTTTCTTTTTGGTACAGCTTATTGATATGGTCTCAATGTCTTTTTTTGTACAGTGCAGCTTGTTTTGACGGTACTGTAATTTTTGCTGATTGTACTGTATTTTTTTTGTGTGTGTGGTACCAGGGATTGAACTTAAACACTATAGTTTTATACTGTGTTATACATTACAGTACTTCATGGAAGAGTTATGCAAATAAAAGTCATTATCGTGTGAGTTGGAGTTTCCTCTGACCATTTCATTGTTCTGAATCTTATAATGTACGTAACAGCAGTACGTTCCATTCCAGAAAAACTGTTTGGAAAAGGGATTTGTTTGTAAGCCAACAAAGTGTTATCCTGTACACTCATGAAAGTTCATAACTAGAATGTTCGTAAGGCGGGGGCTGACTGTACATATAGTTCCTTATTTAGTGACCAATTCATTTAATGACCTAGTTGTAGGAACAGAACTCGGCTGGTAAGCAAGGACTGTGTGTAGTTCAGGCTAGCCTTGAACTTGCTGTGGAGCCCAGGGTAGACTCAAACTCACAGCAATCCTCCTGCCTCAGCCTTGATTGCTAGAATTTCAAGCATATACCACCACACCTGGCCTGCTTCCTTGAGCTTACTGCAGATTCCTCAGCTGTCAAACAGGATGGTCACAGATCTCATGGGGCTTCCCTAAGAATGAATTTACTGAAAGCCTTGAAGGAACACCTATCATACAGTGAGTGTTCCTGTCCCAGGGTTGAGTGTGTTATAAAATTCTGGAAGAGATCTCCATGTTCTAAGTTGGCTCAGAGACCAACCTTTGTGCCAAGGTCCCTTCCACTCTACTCTGGGATTTGAGGGAGAAGATTTGGGGAGCAACAAGTACAGCTTGTGTGTTTTGGTCTGGCCAAAGTTTCAGCAAGCAGCCGTAAGTGCCTCTCAAATTACTCTGAGACTCTTGTTGGCATGTGGTCCAGAGATTATAATTTGTTGCTGTCCAAATGCTTGTCTCGGGGCTGGGCCCACAGGCTCATGCTACCATGCCTGGCTGTTGCCCTGCATTTCATAGCTGTGTGATCCGTGGCAGGCCTCTCAACCTCTCTGAGCTTGGCTTCCTCCCTTATGAAGCAAGATGACACCGTGTGCCTCACAGTGACAGAGCAGATGAAGCCCTAGCACAAGTAACAGTGCTCTGTAGACTCTGAAGAGTTGTGCAAATGGCAGGTGTTATTTTGATGAAATTGCAGAGCTGCCAGCAGGCTGCTCCTCCCTTGCAGGGCTTGTCACGTGTTAAGGGCTCAGAGCATAGTAAGCAAATACAAGAGGAAACAGAGACCTGTAGCCCAGGGAAGAAGCTGTCCCACAGGGGTGGTGACATGGCTCTCTGTCGTGCTGAGCCCTTGTCATGCTGTCTTTACCCACACTCTATGACCCTCAGGGCCCCTTTGGCCAGCACGGGGCTCCTTACCTTTCTTCCTAGTAGCAGCCTAGGCCTGGCTTGGCTTGGTGAAAACCAACCCAGAATTCTTATCTTCCCAAAGAAGCCCTGAATTGGTTTTTATTTCATTTTCCAAAGGAAAGAAAGTAAAACAGCCCCAGGGGCCCAAGGACAGGATCCAGCAAAGCTTGGGGTGCCCTTCAAGGTCCCCCACCCCATCTCTTTCACCTCCTCCTGCCCCCTCCTATTATTTTTGGTGCAGTCTGGTTAATTAATTTAAAGTGAGGATAATCTCAGATGAAGCTGTCAATTAGTTTCAAATGGCACAGCCAGGCCACCCACCATGAGAAGATCAGATTGCAGTGACAACATTAGAACTTGAACAACCCTCAACAAGGGAGGAGGAGGGGGAATCCTAAAACCTCAAGTAAAAACATATTTCCACTCATTCCACGATGCAGCCCTTCAGAAAGTGGAAACAGATGGGTGTTGGCTTTGATAATGAGAGAGGCAATCAACTTTAGATTAAAAAAAAAAAAAAAAAAAAAAAACTAAGCCCTACCAAAAAGGGATGGGTCTGACAATAAAAAAAACCCAGACGCATAACGTTCCATTTAAAAGGCTATTGACATATTAGCCAGGAGCAGAGGGGGTTCTGGGAGAGGTCAGCCTCCCCTCTGCCCCCCCCTCCCCAGCTGTGTCCTCACCTCAGAAACCAGAGCCCTCGGATTCCTAATTGAAACCACGAGGCTGTCGAGGCTGTCGGCTGTCAGGACGCTGGCCATGGTCAGGTTTCCCTGGAAATCACTAACTGTCCTCAGGAGAATTGCCTGCTGCTGGCTGTCAGGTCCTGCGCAGAGCTGAGTCATTTCTGGTTTGCATTTACCTTAATTATTATTATTTTTTTTTGAGTTGGGGTGCATGTGTGTCTGTTTTTTGAGGGGTGGGGAGAGGATAAGACGCAATGAACAAAGAGAAGCCGCTCAATACTGGGGGCGGGGGCCTAACACTGCAACCCCAAAACCTGAGTGCAGGGCTCTACTTGGCAAGCTGCCAGGTGGGTAACTTGGGGCAACTCCTGTCATTTCATTGACTCCATTTTTTGGTCTGCAAAATGGGTGTGAAATGTATACCTTTCTCGGTCACTGAGGAACTCAAGCCAAATGATGGAGGTGGCGCACTTGGTCAAATCTAGCTGTCTGTCCATGCCTATTGGTGTGGGAGGGCTGATATGATTAGATTGGATTGGATGGAGTGTGGGGCAAGGCTTTGAGTGGTCTTGGGCTTTTTACTTCAGGGTTCTGGGGCCAGTTCCTTCTGCAGCTAGAGACCTCCTGTCCCATCTGGGCTTCTGTGTCTGTCCTGTCTAGGACCCTAGGCCATGGGGAAGAGCCAACCTTCCCTACGGGGTCCCCTGTGGACTGGCAGCCCCCTCCTGGACAGGGTCACATCCTTTGTCCACACTGGGCTCCAATAAATGCTTGCAAAATGGGCCAGTGACCACATGAAGGGAGCAAGCTGGACAAGGGAAAAGGCAGCTTTACGGAAAATTGGGGGATAACGTTGGCTTCTCAGCGAACTCAGCCAGTTCCTCGGGGACTCGATGGAAAGGCCACGGGCGTGTGTGTCATTCTGCAGGTTGCTAGAGGCCTGGGGGAGGAGAGAGAATCAAACAGAACCTAGTCCTGGTTGGGTCCAGAGAACATTCAGATGCTTGCCAGTTCAATCATTTTGGAAAACACAAAGATTTGGTTCACTTTCAAGCTTCTAGTCAGGCTGTTTCCCAAGGCTGTTGAGGAGAATGTTTATAAGCGCCCTGGGGCTGTCTCACTGGCTGACTCTCTGAAGCATCCAACAGGTACCTGCCCACAGGAGCTGCACAAGAAGTAATTAAAGACAGACGTGGGCCCCTCTTGCTCCTCCCCCCACCGCACCTTTACTGAGCCAAGATGAACCTCAATCCTTGACACTCTCCGGACAGAAGGGGCCGTACATAGTGCTGTGGGCAGAGAGCTGCTGGCACAGCGCGTGGTGGCCTCCTGGCAGAATGCCTCAGGATTCTCAGTCACCCTGAAAGGGACTCAGATCAGAGAGCCTGGGGCAGGGCCCAGTTGCTCGTGACCTCCTTGTCTGCACCTGAGATGTCTGGAGGTCTGTTTCTAGGCTTGACTGTTGCTTTTCCTCGGACCCAGTTCCCTGCTCCGAGGCCTTCTTGTGCTTAGGGTTCACCCTAACCAGACATTCCTCCAAAATCCAATTCCCGCTCACTCCGCGGACTCCTTGCTTTGAGCTCTCCCGGCCTTCCAGAATTCGCTCGGCTTTCTGACCCGAAGGCTGTTTATTCTCAGCTCCTTTGGGACAGAGGCAGCACCAATTGGAAACCAGGCTGTGAAGGTTTAAGCCTCATTCTGATGGATTCATCGGGGCTCTGGTGAGCGCCCCCACGCGGTGGCCTATTTCTGTGTGTTTGTCCTGCGCTATTGCATCCTTCTCTTTCCCCTTCAACTTCCGCTTCCCTCTTCTTCCACTTCCTCCTCCAGCCCAACTCCATCCTGAAAAATCAAGGCTTCTGGAGGCCACAGGCTCAGAGGGGCTCTGAAGCTGGCTGGGAAGGGTTCCTGCGCCCTATACCAGGAACCCTGGCAAGCGCGTCCTCCTTCAGCCTGCAGAGTTGATCCACTAGCTGTTTCCTTGACTCTTAGAGCAGCTCCACTCTGGGCCCAGGGACAATCTACACTCTCCTGCTATTGTTAGAAACACTTAGAAATGTCTCCCCTTCGCCCCAACCTCCCTCCGCCCCGCCCCATCGCTGCCAGGGCCTACTCTAACAGCTGGAAGAAATTTCTCCTTCATCTGCTCTATCCAGGCTTTCACTAAGCCCCATCAATTTTGCCTTTGAAATTTCTTTTGTGCCGGTCCTCTCTCTCCTTCCCACTGCTAATCCCTGGGGCCTGGCGCTCACCCCTGCACGCCCGAGCAGCCCGGGGAAGCTCTTGGCAGAGTTCCCTGCTTTGGTCTCTGTGCCTCCCATGCACTGTGCTCAGCCAAGCCGGTTCAGCTCTCTCAAGCTCTGTTTGCATTTAGGAGGCCTCAGCGCAAAGTCCCCAGGTCCCCGGGGGGCTCGCATTGCACTGTGGCCCCCTCTGCCTTACTCTTCCTGTGGCTGCTGAACAGGAACAGAACAGATTCTGCTCAAAACAGTGGAAGCTTATTTCTGCACCGTTCTGGAGGCAGGAATCTGAACTGAGCGTTATGGGCCTCAGGTAAGGTATCAGCAGAGTTGTGCTGTGTGAGGCTTCCGGGGAGAAGCTGTTCCTAGCCTTTTCTGACTTCTGGTGGTGGCTGACATTCCTTGGCTGGTCGCCACATTATTAGGGTCTCAGCCTCCGGAATCACATCACATTCTCCATGAAATCAAGTCTCCCTGTTTCCATCTATAGGGACCCTGGTGGCTATGTTTAAGGGCCTCCCTGAATGATCTGAATGTTCTCCCAATCTCAGAATCCTTAGCAGCAGCAAGTTCTCTTTTTCTTTTCCTTTTTTCTCCTCCTCCTCCTCATAGTAAATATTTAGAGTCCTCTTCTTCCTCTTCTCTTCTCCTTCTTCCTTTTCCTCTTCCTCCTTATTTATTTATTTATGCCAGGAATCAAAGTTGGGACCTTCTTCTTGCCAGGCAGGCACTTATGCTACTGAGCTATCTCCAAGGCTCCTTTGCCATGGAAGGTAATATTTGCAGGTTCTGAGGACTGGAATATGGATGCTTGAGGGAGACAGACACGGGGAAGACCCATGTTGTACTGCCTCATGCAGGTTTATTTTACTTCTGAGACCCATTTCCCTCCCTTAGAAAAGCCTAGACAGGGCAGTAAGTCAGCAATGCCAGCCAGGCACCTGTGGGTTTGTGTGCAGGCAGCGGAGGTGTAGGGCTCAGTGGTGACCTGATGTCCAGGGAGCATTTTTAAGGTGTAATTCATTGCTTCACCCTGCTGCCTTAAACCTGGGACCTTCCTAGGTCAGCTGACTGTGTGCCCACCGTGGGTGCTGCTACTGGGACTGTAGCAGTCACTGCACATTGTATGTTTTGTAGGTGGAAATTCCCTGAGGAAGAAGATCTCCCCCACATCCCTGTAACTCCATGGTCTCCTGTGGATCGGACAAACAGAACTTGAGGCCCAGTAAATATTTAGAGTCCATTTTTTTTTCCACAAATAGGACTTTATTTATCATTATTAAAAATCAGGATCTTAAACAGACTCTTGGACTGGCGGTTCATATCCATCAGCTCTTTCAACCTAGCTCCAGTCTCATCGCCAGCAGCCTTTCCAGAGCTACTACCTTCACCATGAAGCTCCATGAGTTTTCCCAATTCAAACTTAGGCTTCTTCAGCATTTTTACTTTTCTGATGAAGACATCATGAAGAGGATAGATAGACGGGCAAGCCTTCTCTGTGTCTTTCCCAATGCTGTCTGAATGACCATTGCCTTCAAGTCATTTGTCTGCACCTCTCAGGTCATGATTTCCATCATCTTCCGGATCTGGCGAACCTTTTGGTGCTGAGCTTAAGAGGTCTTCTGTATTTGATTGTTGCGGTTTTTAGTAAAGCCAACACAGAACAGTCGAAGCAAGTAACCATCGGTAGCATTGACATCAATATGCGCTGCACTCATGGTCTGCCATTTTTTGACCCTGGAACACATTTTGTCATGGATGAGGTCCATGCCATGGGAGTTAGGCAGTTTTTGCCCTGAACATCTTCAGTAATTAGCTTGAATTTTCTGAAGGCAACTTCCTCATTCTGCAGATCAGCAAGGCTCACTTCTAACACATGGCCTTTGAGCCCATCAGATGCAAATTTGGTTCCTTGCATTCTGGTGACGAGCATTTTTCCAATATTTCTTATGTTGACCATAGCTGGGTGCCTTCACATCATACCAGTCTTTCTTAGAGAATGGATTGACCACTTTCTTCTTGGCTCCCTTTTTGTCGCCTTTCATAAAGTGTTGGTTCTTGCCAATTGCCACGGTGCTGCTCAGAAAGCCAAAAGGGCCAGAGTCCATTTGTTGCTGTCCAGGGCTTTCATTTACCACTTTGGTGACTTCTGTCCCATCCTTATCACACACACAATCATTTGATTAATAATTATATTTAATTTGTCTCAAATCCTAGCTTGTATACACTTACTTAAAAGAACTGCTTACATCTGTAGTGTAAATAGAAAACTGGAATCACTGCAAAAATAAACATACTACAAATAAAACAATGTCATTCTCCTAAAATTTAAAGAATGAAATGTAGACTGACAAAAACTGAGTGGAGGGGGCTTCTAGGTTAGCTCAGTTGTTAAAAGTGCCTGCTTGGGCAAACAACTCAGTCAGGTGCAGGGGACCACGGTTCGATCCCCAGCTGCACAAGGCCTCACCAGACTCACTCTCAGCGCAGCCTGAGCTAGCTGGAAAAAAAAAAAAAAAATTGAGTGGATTCACAAAGTCAAGTTGATTCACAAAAATGAGATCTTTGATGGGAAAAATGGAATGGTCTGGGAGCAGCAAGTAATAAAACAAAATTAAGCTTAATGTCACTCAATAGAGATGGTCATAGATTTCTCTGTGAATTAATAACATGCTTTAGTTTTGATGACAACCCAGAGAGTTCTGTCTCCTATATGCTCATGGCTGGGAAGGACATCCTCTCATTCCCCAAATGGTGATGTTTTTAAGATGAAAATACTTATTCTGTATATTTGGGTCCATGTGAAAGCACATATGTATTTATGTGTGATTTTTTATTTATTTATTTATTTTTTTACAACGTTTGATTTCTAACCCATCCTAGGAATAACACTAGCCTGGCCCTTCATCTCCTCTTTAGGTGAAAACCATTCTGCATTCACTAGCATCTTAAAGGTAGCTTAACTACCTCTGACATTCTTAGGCAGGACATTGCTTAGATGTGCTCGACCCAGCTTTATAACGATGCTTGCGTTCTTTAGCATCTTCTGGGAGAGCAGGTAAGTAGGTGTAGGGTCTACTTATGGGGGACAGATCCAAACTGCGCATGCACCTGGGTGAATCTCTATGTGGCAGGAAGCTGCTCGCAACCTCCCTTCTGCTCAGGTCAGCTGCTCTCTACCTCCAGTCCAGGGCTTGGACTTCAAAGGGGAGGTAAGATCCAAGGGGGCTCTGTTTCGCACCCTGTGTAGAAGAGCACTAACCTAGCTTCCCGGAGACTCCTCTCCTTTGCAAGGCCTGCTGGAAAGGTTAAGCCTTGGCTGGTGTGGGGAGCCTGGCTATCAGAAGTGTCCCCTCTGTTCTCTAAAGGGAGTGGCTCCCTGTGTCTGACCTGTCCCATGAGTGCCTAGGTGACAGCTCCCCATGCTCCTGGTGAGGACCATGGGTGCTGGGTCCAATGAGCTGAGGAGTGAACAACATCCTGAGTGATCCTCTGGGAGAGGATTCTGTGGGGTCTTGATTCGTGGTTGTGCGGTGTGGGGACAGAAAGGAAAGAAGTTTGCTGCTCGCTCCTGGTTTCTCTGAACTTGTCCTTTTTTCTGCAGATTCCCTTTGTATCCTTCACTGGAATGAGGCCCTGGGAGCCTCCAGCAAAATACCAAATCTTCCTGGCTCCTGTAAATCCTGTGTTCCTGCACCTCAGTGGGACCCTGCAACTTGACTTCAGGTTTTATAGTTTGTAGGAGCCTGCATATCACACACACACACACACCCCACATGGACCCCTCTGCCTCTTGACACATCAGACTCCTGGAGGCCTAGGACCATCTGGAACCCTAAAGACAGATCTCTTCACCCAGTCACACGCCTGGCCATGGGTCGTGGAAGACCCGGATGACACATAGTTCCCACAGCATCAGGGACAGACAGAGCAAGAATCTGAGCGGAGGTACTGGGGTGAGAGAAAAGGCAAATTAACCCATCAAATCCTTCCTGGCAGCCTGACTGCAATAGACTCTTACATAACCAATTATTGTTTCCCAGTTGTGCCAAATGTTCATTTTCTTGTTTCTCCTCATGTTCCAATTCTGCTTCTGGAGATAAGGATTATATTAGTATGTGAGGCTTGCCCACGCATGCAGAAGCGTATTTTCCAACAGCCAAAGACTCATATTACTCTTAAATTTCGATGCCACGCAAGACTAAAGAGGACTTTGGATCCTTCCCACTTGCAACAAACGGAAGTTGTTTTGGCCAAAACTGTTTAATAGTTAACTAAACTTTTAAGAATTTCAGTTAAAATGTTTCAATTGAGTGCTTTTTGTTAAAATATTGACATTCATGTATCATGATGTGTATTTTGCCTTTTAATTTTGTGGCAATTTGGAATATTTTAGAAGAAAAATATTCCAAATAACTTACTGTAATCAGATTTTAAAGTGATGCTTTTCAATCTTTACATGTAGTGTAAGGTATTTAAAAAATGAAGACACATCAGTTTATTCCTGATGGGTGCAATTATATTTTACTTTTAAATCCTTAGACGATTATTGGTGATAGAATTATTGGTGAAGATGAGCAAAACTGAAGATTGTGCTAACATGAAGGAAAAAGAATTTATGAAATCTGGAAATAGAAACTAATCCATGGATTATGACTGTCTCCTATTATCTACCCAAATATCAACAGCCTACCAGGGCCCACCTACATATCCACAGTGACAGGGGAATTCATTTTTGACCTTAAGACTTCCAATTATATGAAAACCACAATTTGATTCATGCTTTAAAATTGCTAGAAAGATATTTTTATCCAGGTAGGAGCAGGGAGCACTGTGTGACAGGGCGTGACATGAGATGACAGTCTGACCTCTGTGCCCCGCTGGTGCACATGCGCCTCCTCCTGCCTGCAGGGCAGCCCCTGGTCACCTCTGCCCACGTCTGGCAAGCCCAGTCACACTGTGCCACGATGTGACATGGTTCCTGGTGCAGGGAGCTATTGGCATGGAACACCCTGGGACTCGAGGGAAGGCCACACCATGGCTAGGGGACGGCAAATTTCAGGAGCCTCCAAAGGACCCTGGTGTAAAGCCAGGGACTGCGTCCCATGCTCACCATGAGGTCCAGGCAAGCAGGCCCATGACAAGGCTTACAGCTATGGACATTCAGGGATATGCTGGTGCTTGGGGGAGGAGGTAGGATTTGAGCTTTTGTTCCTCCTGTTTTGGCCTCTCAGAGTGCCAGAATTGCAGACATATGCCACAGCGCTGGCCTCATTTAGATTTTTTAAAATTTTCTTTATACTACTTATATAAAATGAGACTATTGACTCTTGTTCTCTGCGTTGCTGTGAAAACAAAATTGTGGGTTCGTGGAGCACACTGATGTGGACAGGGAAACTGAGGAACGATGGCAAACACTGATGTGGACAGGGAAACTGAGGAACGATGGCAACGGAGCGGCTGCGGCCTCACGCTGGCAGTCAGCATGAGAGACAATGCAAAACTCACACCTGTGAGGCCTGGATGATGTTCTTTGCATATCTGAGGCCCGGAAACGCCTCTACCGGGCGGTCCATGGAGGTCTGTCTGTGCTCGTGCCAGGTTGGAACACCTGCTTTCTTTCCCATGTCGGGTGTGAGGATTTACAGCCAGGCTGGGTGCGCGTGGGAGGTCTGCTTACCTGTAAGTTATTCCACTGGTAATTAGATTTCTCTCTATTGTAGGAAGCCAGCAGGTGTAAATCCACAGGAACCTGGGGCCAGATGATATAAGGGTCACCCGGGCCCCCATGCTGCCTAAAATGCATCTTCCAGGAAAATGATTTCTCTGGGCATGTAAGTTACTGCGATCCCAGGGCAACAATAGCTCAGGCCCTGACCATTCCCGTAATGCTGTGTTCGAGTGATGTATGTTCAGGGCTCCCTTGGCAGCTGCCCGCCCTGCTCTACACTCTGGGTAGAAGCTGCACAGCACCTGTGCCATGAGGGACAGTAAATGGGAAGGGAGGGCAGAGCACCCAGCATGCCATCCCCCAGCTGACTCCCCCACCTAATCCCCGCTCAGCTGGCTCTCCCCCTCCATGGCTGGCTTTCCCTCCCCAGCTGGCTTTCTTCCCCAGCTGGCTCTGTCTCCCAGCTGGCTCCCCCTCACCTGGTTCCCTCACCCCCAGCTAGCTTTCCCTCCCTAGCTGGCTTTCTACCCCAGCTGGCTTCCCTAGGGTGAGACTGACTTTATTATTAGTCCTTGCAATGAACCACCTGCAGGTCAAAGACACCTGTAACAGGTATCTATCCATGTGCAAGAGGACAAAATGAGAGGCACATGTCATGCCATGCCCAATGGCAAATTCAGATGGATTCAACATTTGCACACTAACTATAAAAATAATGAATTAAAAAGTAATGTAAGATGATCTCTCTCTCTCTCTCTCTCTCTCTCTCTCTCTCTCTCTCTCTCTCTATCTGTCTTGGGTGGAAGGCCTTTCTAAGTCTGGCAACCAACCCAGAAGCCACAGAAAAACTTTGGCAGATTTTTGAACCTCTTAAAAATTAAACACACAACAGAATAAAAGTCTATTGTCAAAGGCAGTGTAAATAAACCCGAACAAAAATGAGAGCCCAGGAGGAAGTACTAACTGCATGTTCCAGCAGGAAAGCTGTGAGTGTCTATACCACAGCATGCCAGCCTCTAAGTCTGTCACAAACAGCAAACATGGGACACACACACACAAACCCACACACATCCCCCCCACCCTCCCGCTCTACAGGTGCATGCTCATTACAGTGGAAGCACATTAAAAGATACTCGGCTTCACTAACAAGTCACGGTCCTTAAATGACAATGCCAGTGTGGCATGGCTTTTATTCTTGCCTGCCCCGTGAAAATGAATGAGAATCTTTAGAATAAGGGAGTGAAGAAAGAAACCTACTATCTCAGTTATTTTTCTCTCATTGCTGGGACAAAATACCCCACACCCAAAATGAAGGAAGAAAAGGTTTATTTAGCTCCCAGTCTGTGGAGGTTTCAGTCCATCCTGGGCTGGCTCCCAGGCAGAGGGCACATGGCAGAGGGCAGCAGCTCACGGCGGTGGAAAACCAACAAAGAGCAAAAGGAGGAGCGGCTGGGGCAGCTAGCAGGCCTCTCTCCCCCCTTACATTCGTAAAGCAGATTACCCACCCCGGCGTGGATGTAGCACCCGCAGCCATCACCCCCACAGTGCATCATGAATTTGTCACGAGCTCTGGAAGCTACCCCATGAGGGGACTGCATGAGACCTCGTAGGGATGGACTAGACACAAACCATACCGCCTGCATTCACAGCTGGTAGGAGGTGAACCACCAGCTCCTTTGGGAAGGTACATTGGCACTGGATTTGTGCACTTAAGGCACTTGTTCACTAACCCAGCGATCTCCCCTTTGGGAACCTGTTCTCTAAAGACAGCATGGATATGTAAAGATACACGGGCAAGGGCTTGCCCGGCATCATTGCTAATGAGTAAGCATTTACAGTTCTGCAAGAATCTAGGTTTAATAAATTTAAGGTGTATGTGTATGGCAGAACTGTTTTGAGTGCTCAAACAATGAAAACCTGGGTAAATCTGGGTAATAAAAGCTAACCTGCTTTTGAGCATTGGTGGTGGGATCTCACTTAGCCCTCTCAACAACTCTATAAAGTAGGCCACGATGTCATTGACCACGTGGCAGAGAAGAGATACGGGGAAGTCGCGGGCCTGCTGTGAGGCGTGAGAGCGGGTGTGTAAGGAGACTGGCCTGGAAGCGAGCCCCTAATAAAGGTTCACTGTCACGTAGCCAGAGCGTAAGCAGCAGAAGGACGAGGCATGACCGTGCCTTGGTTGCAGTCTCTATGTCTGCACATAACGTTTATCGTCTCTGTGTGTCTGCAGCTCACCCTTACCCAGCGGTTCCCTCGACGGTGGTAAGTGAGCGGCTGTGGGAGCACGCTTACTTATTTCCCTAAACATAGTGAGGTTAAAAAAAAAAAAAAAAAAGTAGCTGCTCCGTTCCCCTCTGTTTTTTATTTTTATTTATTTATTTATTTTTAATTACCAAGGCCCGCGTCACTCGCATGGCATAAGAATGACCTCATCTGCTAACAAGTATACGTCCTTGAAAATAGCATTCCTAGCCAGGCGTGGTGGCGCAGGCCTGTAATCCCAGCACTCGGGAGGGTGAGGCAGGAGGATTGTTGTGAGTTCGAGACCAGCCTGAGCTACAAAGTGAGCTTAAGGCCAGCCTGGACTGCATAGTGAGACCCTGTCTCAAAAGGACCAAAAAAAAAAAAAAAAAGAAAATAGCATTCCTCATGCCGGAAGCAAAAGTCCCCATTAGGGAACAGCGCTCAGCTACTCTTTAGCAGTGGATAAATTAGTACATGTAAATGCTTTAAAGAGGATGGCAAAGTCCTATACTGTCATTTGTAGAATACGTGGCACTGTGGCCACAGAGGGAGATGGGCCTCTTGCTCACATCCCCTTGGTTTCTCTCTCTTGTTTTCTCCCTGGTATCCTCCCCTGCTGCCCAAAAACCGGAGAGCAAGCCTGGTCAGAGGCGGAGGCACTTATGGATAAAGTCTCCAACCTAACCAGGTGACCTCGCAGTGCTGGTTTCAGATGGGTCCTTATCCCTTTGTTGGTGGATGGAGTCATGGCGACAGAGAGACAGACACTGGCCCAGTAGTTACCTGCGGCTAGTGGACCGCCCAGTGTAAGCTGGTGGAATTGCAGCGCCTTTGCACATCTGGCGGCAGAAATGGGACCCAGGGGAGCAGGCACAAAGTGGCCAGGCCTCTGCGATCCACGTGAGCCACATGAGCCGCTTGCCTGGGTCTAACTGAGGGGGTCTCGGCCACGGCTGATTCTGCTCCCCGTTTGGCAATGCCTGGAAATGTCTTGAGCTGTTACAGCTGTGTAGTGGTGCCGCTGGTGGCCAGGAGCTTCTGCTCAGTGTCCCTAGTGCCCAGGCCCGGCCCGCAACAGAGAGCAATTTGGACCCAAATCTCATTAGCATTAAATCTCAAGGCCTGCCCAGATTAGATCCCTCTGACTGACCTTGCAGCAAGAGGGTGGCGTCCCACAGTCCTAAGCTGGGAGTCCCCCAGCAGGCCTGCTCCTCCTATACCAGAATTTTCCCCAAGTCAGTATAAGGGAGCCTGCTGGCCGATGTCTCCCAGGGGCTGGGAAGAACTTCGTTATAATACCAATCAGTGCTGATGCCATGCTTGATAGGGGACAAAGTGCTTCCTATTGCGCTCAAGTCCAGCACAGGTTGGGGTTCGTTACACCCCACCTCTCCCTTCTTCATTGGTGGAGCAGGGGCAGGGTGGGGGGGGGGGAAGAGGTCAACACCTGCTTCTCATTCTTGAAATGAGTTACAGGTCACAAAACTCTCCACGCTCTCCCCCTTGATCAGCACCAAAGATTCAAGCTCCGCACGCTGTTTCAAGCTGCGCTCTGAGCCCTCCTCCAGCAGCGGTCAAGACAGACGAGCTCTTCCTCCCAGCGATGTGGTGGCCTGGTAGACTTGGCCCCAGCCAGGCTGCTGTGAGTCCAGAGGGCTTCACATACCTGAACAACAGAAAGAAGGGCAAAAGGAAGGCGGGTGGGCAGCCAGAGTCGCCCAGGGAGACAGATGGATACCGCATGTTCGGCGCTTCCTACACAAGGTTCCTATCGTTTCTCACTGCAGCTTCTTGCAGCGGATTTTATGATCATCTTTATTTTTCAGAGGAGAAATTTTAATATGGCACAATGGGGCTGTAATTCGTGTCTCACTACCGGATGGTTCGTGGATGGCTGTCCCATCGGGTGACACGGGACGGTCTCTTTAGGGGGCATGTGCTGTCTGGTGGGACAGTCACGCCTGTCCTGCTGGTGTTACAAGCCAGCAGGAACATGCTAATTATCCTGGCCAAGCTCATGCAACCAATAAGTCAGGAGAACTAGGACTCAGCCTGGGGTGGGTGCAGCCCAAGCAAGGCCCTTTGGGCACGTGCGTGTTGGGCTTCTGGGAAGGGTATGGAGGATCCTTCGGAGGCCTTGTGGGTTCAGCAGGGGAAAATGTGAGCTGAATGAGGGTGGGATGAATGGGGACCTTGGTGGGGCAGGGGAGGGCAGGGAAGAGGGAGCACGGTGGAGGCTGGATTGGTGCTGAGAGAGGGGTGTGGACCACAGCAGGGGTGGGGACAGCACCAAGCCCCGATGCTCTGGGTCAGGACATAGGAGGTCAGAGTTAGACAGTGGGTGACCTTGGGGCAACCTCCTGCCCACACCACAGAGCCCTCTGGCTAGATGTATTCCAGGGTACCGAGGAGGAGGTAGGGAAAAGAGATTGCTTGGAAGGAGGGAGCCTGAAGGGCAGAGGCCATAGAGAAAGTGGGCTCTATAAAGCCTGAAGACTGTGGTTGGTTCTAGCGTCTAGCTTCTCCCTTCCCAGGCCTGCAGGTTTGGCTGGAGGGAGATGGGGGAAGCAAACACGGGCCATCCAGGAGGGGAGGATGGAATGGACCAACTGCCAGCTACCACTGGCAGAAAACACAAGAGGAAGCCTGAGCAGAAATAGGTGTGTGTGTGTGTGTGTGTGTGTGCGCGCGCGTGCGTGCACGCTCACATGTGTTGGATATCATATAGTGCGCAGTCCAGGAAGAGGCCTAGGGCAGCAGGTAGGGGCCAGCTGTAGGTCCAGGCAGAAGAGAAAGGGGTTTGGGGAGTGGCCAGACACAGGAACCTGTCCAGAGGAAGCAGGGGCAGGAGCAGAGCCCAGCGCCCGCGGCTTGGTGACTGAGTTCCGTGCATCCCTCCCTTTCTTTCAAAGCAGAAAAGCTTCTGGGTAGGATGACCAGGAAGAAGAGTACTCGTCCTCCAGGAGGACAGGAACAAATCCCAGAACTGTAGACAAATGCGCACACAGAGCCAGGCAACGAGGACACAGTGCTGGCACCTGCTGGATCCCGGCTGCCGCCCGCTGGCTCTGTCATTGTGCAGCTGCTGGGCCCTGGCTGCGGTTGACACCAGCATCAAGAAGCTTTTCAAAGGCCTGGCACCCCTCAGCGGGGAGCCTCCCAGGTGACATGGTCCCCAAAGCGCCCAGCTGGATAGGTAGGACCAGCCAGATACAGCCTTGGATCTGGGCTTATTAGTGGAAACGAGTGCCGCAGCTGTGGCCAGCACAGTGCTAGTTGGGTGCAGACCAGGAATTTCAAGCTCTCATTTTACCCTGGAACAGGGCACTCTGCTCTCTAAATTCCCTTGCAGACTAAGGGACTGCAGTGCTCCAGGGAGCATGGTGGCTAGCTGACTGGGACAGATCCTGTTCTCTTCAGTTCTACAGAGCCCAGACCATGAAGCAGAAGCAGCATGACCCCATGCACAGCAGTGGAGGGTGGGGAAAGGAAACCAAGGCTGAGGATGGAGGTGGAGGTCCCGGAGTCTTCCAGCTGCAGGCCCTGGGCTTGGTCTGTTTACCCTGGCCATGGCTTCAAGGCGAAACCAGAGCCCACCTGGAGGGACAGGTGGGGTTGGCCTCTGTGGTCCTCAGCCAGTTCCTAGAAGGTGGCAGTGGGCAAAGCCAGACATAACACTTCACAGAAACCACAGACTGTGCAGCCTCAGCTTTCCGACCAGATCTTACTTCGCTAGTTCAGAACTGAAAGTGGAGCTGCAGGGACTGGTGGTGCATGTGGCTGTGTGGGACACAGAACCCTGCCTGGCTGGGGAGACCTGGATCTGTGAGGCAGGGCGAGGAGGGGGATTTGTTGGGTATCAGCAGGGTGAGATCACTTCAGAGTGTGTGTGTTTATGTATGTATGTGTACAGGTATTTCTGTCTGAATGTATGTTTGTATCATGCCTGTATGTGCACTGTGTGTGGATGCATGCCTGCACACACATGCATGTGCCTATGGGCATGTGTTGTATACATTTATGTATGCATGTGTCTGTGTGAGTGCATGTATTGTGTATGTATACATATGGGATTGTGTATGTGCACTTATGCCTCGTGTGTGTATGCACATGCATACCTGTGTGCGTGTATGCATGCCTCTGTGTGTGTGGTGGTCTGGCAGAGCTGACACCAGCCCTCCTACTGTGTTTCCTGTCCTCGTCCTCCGAGAGAGGAAGCCTCCTTCTCTCGGTGACTCAATGGACCTGCAGAATATTGGAGAAAACAGGTTTGCACACAACAAAGCCAAGCATCTGAAGTTCTTTCTTGCCTCTGATTCTAGAAAATTACCCTCCCTTTCATCTGCTTCTCACAGTCATGACTCGTCCATGTCACGGTCTCTTTTCATCTCCTGGCATTTCGGTTCTTATCCGTTCTCTTTTGTCTGTCTGTCCAGCTGGTTTATGTTTTGTCATTGCGGGGCCTGGCAGCCCTGCTTCCTCCGTCCCTCCCTGTGCCTTGGCCCGGTTCTCACCAGTCTGTCACTCCTCTCTGCATCCTGGCTCAGACTGAACAGAGTAGCTGTCAGGGCCATCTCTCCAGAGAACAAGTGTTTGAACTCTGGATGATTTGGCTCCGTCTGTTTTTTCATCAGCATGGCTTTGAACTTCCCTTGCAGCTAGGGGATGTGTGGGACTGGTGGGGACAGGCCCTGGGCCCCAGCCTCAGCACTGTGAGCCCCCTGCCTGCTTCTGACTTGCACAGATCCCGTCAACTGCTCGTACAAATTGGGATCGCTCCCTGCAGCAGGCCTCGGTGACAGCCAACAGATGGTGGGGACTGGTTTTTATAGTAGCTCATTAACCTCTTGCCACCCTACAATTAAGAAAGCATTTAATTGCTTTTTCTTGCGCCATCGTAGGAGTGATTTGGGCAGCTTGTGTTCATCATGTGAACCAATCAGCAGGCAGAGCCTGAGGGGGTGGGGACAGCAGGGACGGCAGGCCCAGAGGCAGGAGCAACCCGCAGCCCGTTGGGGGCCTTTGGGGGCCAAGCTCCCCATCCCTTGAGGTTTCTTCTAGGATGCACTTGGGAGATTGTCTAGGCCACAGGGTCTCCCTTTCACATTTACAGGTGGAAGAGAGCAGGAGCAGAGGTGAAGAGAGTGCCCCCACGCACAGAGTTCTTGGCAGGACCTGTGCTCTGGTCTACCTCTGCCCCTTCTTCCCCCAGGCCCACCCCCCCACTGGGCCCTGGCTGTCCCTTGCTTTGCCAGCTCTGTGGGAAACTCAGCATTCGCACCCTGGAAGGCCTGGCAGGACACAGTGCCTGTGAGCAGTTCACTCAGGGAGCAGCTCAGGGCCTCTGTGGATGGATTACCCAGCCGCTGCCAGCCAGTATACCTGCAAAACTGGGGGTGGGGGGGGGGAGAGGGCAGCCTCCTGCCTCTCTGTGACACCAGGGAGGGTCACGGGGACAGCACAGCCTCATGATCTTGGGCGCTCCAGCCTGCAGCAGAGCTCTCACTGGTGTGGCTTCGAAGCTAGATCCGCCATGCCTACCCACCCAGCTGAGAAACACAGCTTCCAACCCCAGCCTTCTCGCTAGTCCTCAACAGACCCACCTGGCCTCTGAAAGAGTAGAGAGCAGGCTCCTCCTGCCTTTCCCTGGCCACCCCGTGTGGGACACATCTGCACTCATGTCCAGGAACAGATTCCTGCCATTCCCATTAGGGCAGCCATGCCCTCTTTTTAACGTGGCTCCTCTTGGTATATTGTGCAAGTGCATTTGAAAGGAATGTGGATTCTGAGTGTGTCGAATAGAATGTTTATTAAATAAATGTGCATTAGGTTAAGGTGACCCATGACATCCAAATGATCCCTGCTGATCTTCTATCAGTTTGCAGCATGAGTTACTGAGAAAGAAGTATTGAATTCTCCAAATATATTGTGGGTTTAGGGATTTCTCCACTCAATCAGTTTTTCTTTTATTTGGGAATAAAGATTTATCTTCTTTATCATTAGGCAATGCCTCTCTATTCATCTCAAGGAATATTCCTTATTCTAAATTTGAAATTATTGTAAGCAGCCTTTCTCTGAACTACTTATTGCATGATATAAATTTTTCCTACCTTTCTACTTTTAGGGTGTTTATTTTTGTTATGTAAAGTGGCTTTCTTATAGACATTAGATAGTTGAACTTGCATTTTTAATCCAGTCCAACAATCTCTGCATTTTATGTACACTGTTTAGATCACTTATATGTAATATAATTATTCGTAGGGTAGGTCTAGAATCTTGGCTATTGCTTTCTTTTTTTGTCTCTGTTCTTTTTTCTTTAATCCTTTTCCCCTCCATCTGCATTTTTTCAAGTTATATTTTATAGTTACATTTTCTCTCTGCCTTTACTTTCCTATTATAGTGCTTGTGTTTTTCTGTCTCAGCCATTGAGTCAAAAATATGTTTCTTGCCATTTACTATGCTCTGCCCTCTATTTTTTTTTTTTTTTTCAGAACTGGGAATCCAACTCAGGACCTTGCGTTTGCCAGGCAGGTGCTTATGCCACTGAACTATATCCCTGGTCCCTGCCTTCTACTATTATCCTACTTCATATATATTGAAAGAATTTTATGCAAGTCTTTGCCCATTCACCCCACTCCCATTTTTTGTGCTATTAGTTTTTATATTTATGCATATGTGACAAACCACACAATATATGACCATTTTTTTTGTTTTAAATAGAAAAATTGTATTTTTATTTTGAAACAATTTTAAACTTAGGGACAGGTACAGAACAGAGTCCCCTGGCACACTTTATTCAGGTTTCCCCAATGTCCACTGACACGACCATAGTCATCAAAATAAGGAAATTAACCCTGACTCAACACCATCCACTAAACCACAGGGCTTGTTCAGATGCCACCAAGTTCTTCCTCATCTCTCTAAGCTTTTTGTTCTTCCCTTCCCTTTTAACACCTGATTAGTCTGACTACTAGTAAGTGGTTTTCAGAATGCCTCTCAATTGTTTCTCATAGTTTCTTATGGTTTAGTTGAGATATGTTTTCTTTTTCTTTTTTTTTTTTCTTTCTTTTTGAGACTGGGTCTTACTACGCAGTTCAAGCTGGCCTTGGGCTCACTTTTGTAGCCCAGGCTGGCCTTGAACTTGCAGTGACCCTCCTGTCTCCACCTCCCAAGTGCTGGGATGATAGGCATTCGTCACCGTGCCTGGGGTTCCAAGGCTGGCATGGCATGCGGGTCCAGGGATCAAACTCAGGACCTTGTGCTTGCCAGTAGGCGCTTATGACTCTGAGCTTTGCCAGTAGGCGCTTATGACTCTGAGCTAGCCCCCCAGCCCTAAGGTATACATTTTAGGCAAGAATACCACGGGCTGGAGGCTGCGATATTTCTCATTGCATAATACTAGTGGATGTATAATGTGGAAACGGATTCTTGTTGTAATGTTAACCTGAATCAGTTGTTGGAGTCAGTTTCTTCTGTGTTCCTCCCCTGTTCAGATGTCATGTCCTCTCTTTGGAAGTGATATAAATATCTTTGGGGAGAAGCTTTGAGACTATGCTAATATCCTATTTATCTTCAAACCTTCACGTGCTCATTTGAGTATCCACATGAATCTGTTTTATTTATCGACAGGATCTCACTGTGTCATCATGCAGGCTGGCCTCAATTTCCCTATGTAGCCCAGGCTGGCCTCGAACCCACAGCAATCCTTCTGCCTCAGCCTCCCAAGAGCTAGGGTTACAGGAGTGCACCACCATACCTGGATGATATTTATTTATTGCTTTATTTATTTACAGTGCTAGGTATTGAACTCAGGGCTTCCGGCATGTTAGGCAAATACTCTTACCTTGAGCTATACCTCTAGCCCTCTACATTTATTAATGAGAATTATTATGTATATATTTTTTCTGTCTGCCATTATGTACTCATGAATATTCTTTTCAGGGATTATAATCCAATACTGTCATTATGATCTTAAATTGTTCCTGGAGTGGCTATTGGAAGCTCCTTCTGTCAGCTCCTGTTCCCTTCTTGATAAACACTCATCATTTTTCAAGTATTTGCTTCTTTGATGTCATTCCATGAGGTTACAGACTTGCATTGTGTTTTTGTTGTTGTTGTTTGTTTTTTTTTTCTCTTTACTGGGTCAGTCTCTACTCCAGGGGTTTATTTGACAGCAGTTGATATTTGAAATCTGGGCTGGGGAGATAGCTCAATAGAATAAGCACCTGCCTGGCAAGCATAGGATCCTGAGTTCAATCCCCAGTACCACGCACACACAAAAAAGATATTTGGAATCCAAGACCTGGTTGCTGGTGAGGTGGATTCCCTTTCCAGAATCCTCTACTCTGGTTCCCTTGCAGGATTTCCAATGTGGTTGTTTTACTTCTAGTCATGCACGTTTCTCAATGTTCTTCTGTACTCCTTTTGGGTTTTCTCCATGTATTCTTTCTTGTCACAAAAGGGGGTAACTGGGCTGGCCAAGCAGCTCAGCAGATTAAAGTACCTGCAAGCAGGCACAGGGCCAGGGGTTTGATCCCCGGGCCTGTCGTGCCAACCCTGCCCTCGGGGTGTTCTGAGACAGCAAGTGAGACTGGGCGTGGTGGCGTGTGCCTGTAATCCCAGTTCTTGGGAGGCTGTAAACAGAAGGATCACTATGAGTTCGATCTAGGAGTGAGACCCTGAACATCCTGTAGACCCTTCCCTAAAATACAAAACAAAATAAAAAGGGGTAGCAGCATGAGCGATCCCATACTTGGATTTGAAAATTTTCTTTCTTTACACTCACAGTTGTTTTGCAGACTTAAGACTCTGTCTTTAAGCTATATTGATGGAAGAACTTTGTATAAAACCTACTTTTCCCTTTTTGCCCCTTTCTTGTGGTTTGGAGATAACATTTGGCTTATTTCTTATTTATTTATTTGGTACAGGGTCTCACTATGCAGCTCGGACTTAGTGATCCTCCTGTCTCAGCCTCCCCTGTACTGCAATTCCAAGCATGTACCACCATGCCTGGTTTTGGCATGCAGTACCAGGGATCAAACCTGGGTTTTCCACTTACCAGGCAGGCTCTAAGATGGCTGAGCTATCTCCCCAGACCTCACTTACTTTTTTCTACTTTATATAATTTTCCTTTTACCTGAAAAAATTGAGCCTAGATGAGTTGGGAGCACAATCCTTTATTTCTATTTGCCTAACTAAGCCTTTGCTTTGCCTTCAGTTTTGAAAGATATTTTTGCTGGGTCAGAATTCCATATTGATTTATTTTCTGTTATATTTTGGTTTGACTGATTTCTCATGAGAATTCTTTTGCCACCTTTATTTCTCTGTAATGGATTTTTTTTCCTGATATTTCTTTTCATTGCCTATTTGATATGATTTGGTTATGGTGTGTTGTGTGGCTTTATTCGTGTTTCTTTTGTTTGGAGTTCACTGCTATTCTTGGACTCATAAGTGTAGAGTTTGAAAATAAAACTTGGAATGTTGTCTGTCATTATTTTCTGAAATATTTACGTCTTCCTTCTGTCTCCTGTTCTTAATGTGGAGGACCACCTGGGCAACTCTCCTTGAAAGACTGATCGTCTCCATTTTGGCTGACCCTACTTCCATGTATTGATCGATACAGAGCTGGCTAGGACATTTCCTTATCCCTTCAGTTGGCATTAGGCAATGTACACTGGTCCAGCTAATGTGCTGGTGGTCATCTTTGAAGATGGAAGGGATGTTTCCATGGATACCCCAACCTGCTGTTCTCTAGTGCAAGCCGGGTCAAGAGGGCGTGAAGGGCCAGTGCGCCACACTGTTGGCTGGGATTAAGCCTTGGCATGGCAGCTGTGACTTCCTGGGGCTTGAAAGATTACCCATCAGAGCTGAAGCACCAACCCCCAAACATCCGACACTATGTCACCTGTGTCATGTGGATTCCTCTTCCTGCAGGTCCCTCTGTCTGCATGTCGCAGAGGTGCTTTTGGGCCTCCCTCCTGGCCCAGCTCACGGCGCTCACCTACTCCCTGCCATTCTCATGGTCACTCATCCTCGAGCCATTCCTTTCTTCATGAATGACTAAAACCTGGATTTGGGCAAAGGCCTTTGCTCTGGATAGCCATTGCCATGGCTAGACTGAGGACCCCTTGGCTCCCTCAAAACTACAAACATGCCTTAGTGTCTTCATTCTCGCCATGGGTTGCACTAGAAGTAGTCAGTTATTTAACTCAATGGGATTCCAAGAGCTTATCCATGAGACTACAAATACAAACTTCTCAGACTGAGATGAGGACGAGAGAGGGTTCTCTATACTTAAGGGATTCAAAATTAGATGTGTGTCACACTGCTTACTGCTCCAGGTCACTGATGTCCTTTGTATTTCTTTTTCATATACTCTTCATTGGTGTACGTTGGTCACATAGGTGAACAGGCTTCATTTGGGCAAGTTTGTACCCGTATACAACATACTGTAACCTCCCACCCTCATCATCACCCTTGCTCCCTCCCCCCAGTTTCACACTGTTTTTCTTGGGCTTTAATGTATGTAATGCCACTCGGTGTCTCTCAGCCTCTGTGCAAGCAAAGTCTTCCTTCTGTGGAGCTGGAATCCGTTCCAATCACTGACCCCAATTTAGTCCTTTAGACTGACGGAGATTGCATCTTTATGGAATCACAGGGTCTGCAGTTTTCCTCAGGGTTCTCCGCACCCTTAGTCCTTCTGTCTGATCTTGGGAAGAGAAGAAGGCTCCATAGCTGTAGAGAGATGAGACAGCAAAGACACTGAGAGGAGAACCCAAGTGGAGTCTCCTCTGCACTCCTTGCTGTGTGACCTTGGCAGGTAAGGCAACCTCTCTGTGCCCCAGAGTTCCTGCCGGTGAGGTGGCGAGCTCCTAGCGTGGTGGCGAGGATGACTGGGTTCTATGAAGTGCTCAGGACAGTGTCCGCACGTCCTTAGCACTGAGTCAACCCAAATTTTAGTGGCTCTAAAAAGCACCTTCAGGAATTGCTGCAGGCCACAGGAAGGGCAAGCACTCCTGCTCAGGATGAGGACAGCCAGGGTTGCTTGATGAAGGTGACAAGGACGAGGATGAAAGCCACTAGCCCCAGTTGGCCACTTTGTCTCCATCTTCTGCTCTTGTAACCTATGCACCCCAGGCTCTCGCACCACATAGTCACTTCACTATTTACATAAAAACATGTCAGGTCCCTGTGGCCAGGTCCCTCCCGCTACTGTGTCCCCGAGGCCATTGGGCATTGGGCTGTCGTGTGCTCTGCCAGGGATGTGTAGACATGGGTGTAGGCTGCAGGTCCAGCCCGGGCATCCCAGTGCGTGGTTTCGCGGTTGGGCACCAAAGCCGCCCCCGAGGCGCCTTGTCCTGCAGATCCGGGCCCTGGGTCCTGGCTGTGAGCTTGGTTTGCGCTGCTTTCCGTTTGCTTACTTGGCAGCTGGGTGTGAACAGCCAGGTCTCTGGGGCCAGTGGGGGAAGTACCTGCTGAGCGGAGGGAGAGGAGCAGCTCAGCGGCGCAGGACTTACGACACCTGTGACACGGGTGGCTCTGAGTGGGTCATGGATGCCTGGTGCAGGGCTCCCGAGGGGCTGCCACCAGCAGTGCCCTGAGCACCGGAGTGTCTGCTGTCTTTGCCATTCTGGCCCAGAGCCCAATTGCAGGGAGAAGCCAGGGGGGCTGGTGCAAACTTCTGTGTCACTGTCCCCTGCTGGAGGCCCACCCCTCACATCGTCACTGCCATCCATGCAGCCAGACCTACGGAGGCAGTGCTCCTGGATTTCCACAGTGCCCCCCACCCACCAGCTGCCAGACCTCTGCCCAGTCAGGTGACAGCGGTGAGAGGCAGCGGCGTGTATGTCACTGAGTCACCAAGAGAATTTTCCTCCATCGCTGAGGAAAGCAAGCGTCTCTCTCTGGAGCCTAGATGACAGCAGGGCATCGGTGGCCAGTAGCCCGAGCGGGGTCTGGTTCAGCAAGCGCTTCTAGGGCGCTAGGCGAACAGCACCGGAGCGCCTGCGCCAATCCAGCCTGCTCCCAGGGCTTTGCCTTCCACCAGCGCTGGGAGCTTGAGGACAGCTCGCTGAGGGGTGCTTCCCGCCTCCGTCCCTCTCCCCTCCTCAGGCCTGTTGGAGGTTTTCCTGTCGCCATCCCAGCGGTTACAACCCCACCAGAAGCTTCCGGGGAAACGGGTCTGAGCCGGCCCATGTTGTGAACTCGGTGACCTCTTCCACAGTTGGGTTTGCGGGTTTGCTTAATGGCTGCTTTCTCCCTCATGAAATGCAAGGGGATCATCAGTTAGAAATTTCATCATCGAGCGCTTGCCTCATTTGCTCTCTCTGAGCAGCTCAGGCCTTGCCTGAAACGGAAGAGGTGCATTAGCGCCACAAGCGCTGCGGAAGGTTCGCTCTGAAGCTCCTGTCTGCAAAGGTGGTGCTGGGACAAAGAGCAGGCGTAAATAATGGATTAAGAGCGGCTCCGACGACAGCCTATTCATCCAGCAGCCTCAGAATGAAAACACGCCGCCGATGACTCATTGGATAATAGTAAATATGACGGCTCATAAAACCACCGGCTCCCACGGGGGCCGTGCGGCAGCCTCTGCCCCATCTTGAGCTCGCCGTGGGCGGAAGCGGCCAATTTAAACCTCCCCTCTCCAGCTGGAGGCGGCTTCTGGGTGGAAGGCTCTGCGGGGCAGGGGGCTTGGCATGAGTGGGGACACAGAGAGGGGTGGCCCTCCCACCAGGGATGCTTCTGTGTTGCCCCACGGAGGACCTGGCCTGCTGTCACATCTGCGGATGCTAGAAGTGCTTCATGAAGGGGAGGGCAGTGACCCCGGCCCCAGGGAGCCCGAAAAAAGGAGAAGGGACTTTGACATAAAGTAAGGGTTCCCAGCCTAACCTGAGGGGGAATAAAGAGCAGAAACACAGCTCCAGGATGTGCTGGTGACACCAACAGAGAGACGAGCACTCTGCAAGGAGAGGCCACAGCTGGAGGAGGGCAGATTTATTTTGCTTCGTGTGTTTCAGTCCATGCTGAACGGGTTCCCAGGCAGGAAGTCCTGGCAGCAGGGCGTGGCGGAGGGCAGTGGCTCACTGCGCACGGCGCATGGGACGTAGGGGTGTCCCTGGGAAGGGAGAGAAGCTCTTCCCGGTCACGCCCTCAGTGACCACCGAGTCCCGACTGCCTTAGCAGGACCCACGCGGTGGCAGAGCTGTGTGCTCTCCTAGGGCTGCCAGTCAGAGAATCTCATTTGCAGTGAAGACTCGGGCACCCCGCCCATGGTGACCCACAGATTTCCCTGGAGAGCCCTGCCCTAGTTCAGTGCGGGGTGGGGGGTGCACTTGTCTGATATGCAGTACATGGATGTCATGTGCCCGCCCGTGTACCTGGCTTCCATAGCCAGGTGCGCTTACCTGCAGCCTAGAGCTGGTCACTTCCAGAACATCCCTTTACTACACGGGATCGATCACCCACGTTCTGAGCCTCTGAATCACTAAGTAAGGGGTAGCTCAGCTTCTTGGGGAGTGACCACAACACAGGAGGCCTGCACTGTGGTTTCTATCTAGGTGTCCCCCTAAAGCCTAATGCAACCTTGGGCAGGGCTTTGGAAAGGCAATGGGATTATGGGAGCTTATAGCTGACTTGCTGTAAGAGAGAGGGCTTGCTCAGAAGCAGTGGGCTGCTGTGGGCATGTCCTGGGAGGGTTCATCTCCTCTCCCGGCTCCCCTTTAGGCTCTCTGCTTCCTGTCCACCATGCTATGAGCAGCTGTCCTCCAGCACGCTAGCCAGAGGAAGTGGGAGGCACTTCATGCTAGAGCTGTGCAGTACCTGTGCTGGTGCCCTGCGGAGAAGCCAACTCTGGGATCCCTCCTCGCGTCGAGTGCCCAGAAAATCACACCGGCAGCTCTTCAGCTCCACAGCCACCATGTGGGTCCCTTACGAACAAGATCACCTCCCGCAGAAAGTTCACCCGCTCTGCACGTACCCTTCCCAGCCAGAGCCTGTGCACCTCTGACCCTGGACCACTTTAGTCCTCCTGTTGTTTTGTAACACCTGTCTTCTCTGTGTCAGTCTCCTACATCTACTCCATTGCTGGAGGTCAATGAGGACTGGAGCTTTGTTTGTTTTATTGATGTTCAGTCCTGGTTGAGCGAGTGTATAAGGCACTCCCTGAGGGTCACGTCCAATTGGCATGAACTAAGCAATGTTGCAAGAAGCATCTTGAGGGCGAGTCTCCCTATTCTTTCCCTGCCTGTGGCTCCCCAGGCCCTTGCGGGACCCCTCCTGTGGCTCCCGTGGGTAACACCTGTGACCACTGCAAGGGCCCATCACAGAGCCTGTCTGTGACAGCTGTAGAGCCCACCTGTCCTCCAATCCCACAGCAAAGCTCTGCCCTACTCACTCCAGGATTGGTGCCCTGCTTGTCCCTGGCTGGGAGCAGCAAGTGCAGCCTTAAAGGAACCCACTGTGGACACTGAGGGCCTGCCCTATCTTGGGCCTGCAGTACAGAGCCATAAGAAGTTCACTCCTTGCTGTGGGATGGAAAGCTGGACACTGTACATCTCTGAGCCCTGGCTTCTGTTCTACAAAATGAGAATAACACTAATGACACCTTGCAAGGTGCTGGGAGGATGGAAGGAGGTGTACTGGTGTGCATTTATTTGTGTCTGCGGTAGAGAAACGTTACGTTCATAGTGGGAGTTGGCACTGTGTGCAGCACCTCATAATTCTTATTCTCTTTCCCTTCTTTCCCCATCCCTCCATCATCTTTACCAAAGATCTACTTCCCTGTTTCCTATTGTCTGTCTTTTCTGTGACTCTTTCAGTTCTTTAGACATTGGGTTTCTCAAGTAAAAGAAGGTGTGTGGTATTTAAGCTTCTGGGTCTGATTTGTTTCACTTACCATTAGTCAGATCCATCCATTTCCCTACAAAAGACTCAAAAACTGAATTGTCTACAAAGTGCTTAGGATGCTACAGTGTACAAGGGAAGTGTCCAGCAAGCAGCGTCAGTTGGGTAGATGGAGAAGAAGGAAGAGGAGGAGGAGAAAGAAGGAGTAGGAAAAGGAGGGGAAGGGGAAGGGAAAGGAGGAGGAGGAGAAGATGAGGAGGAGGGAGAGGAGGAGGGGAAGGAGGAGAAAGAAGGAGAAGGGGAAGGAGGAGAAAGAAGGAGAAGGGGAAGGAGAAGGGGGAGGGGAAGGGGAAAGAGAAGGAGAAGGAGGAGAAGAAGAAGAAGAAAGAAGGAAGAAGAAAAGAGGACACTGTGCTACCCCCACACTTTGTCCCCCTACTGGAATCTGAGCTGCTTGGAGGCTAGAGTCAGCTGGGACACTGAGACATCTTTTGTGGGTTCTGGGATCCTTCCCTGGCATCAGCCTTCTGCAGTTTCCCAGGATCTCCACACCTACCTGTCCTGCGTGCCTCTGTCTACCAGGTGGCAGCCTCTGGCTGCCACCCTGACCCAGGGGACTGTCCCCTGGGTTCACTGCCCTGTTCCAGGCCTCTGGCTCCACCCTTAAAGACTTGCTTACTCCTAAATGACCTCGCATCTTCCTGCCCCCCTACCCAAAGAAATGGACAAGTGAAAGGTCCCACCCAGCCTCTGCATATTATCGCTTCCTGCTCCCTCTCACTCCCTGCCACCTGGGAGAGGGCCAGCCCGGAGGATATCTGTGCCCACACTCCATTGTTTTCATGCTGAGCCCCTTGTTCTGGCGGTGCTGGGGGCCTAGGGGACTGACAGCTTGGTTCATGCTCCTTGCGTTTACATTTCTTTCCAACCATGGAAATGGGAAAAGTCCCAAGCCCAGCACTTCCAGGGTCCCTCTGGACCCCCTTTCCTTCCCATCTGGTGACAGAAAGAAAAAAGCCACACAGGGCCAGGCCGTCGGCTTCCATGGTTGGCTTTCCAAAGCTCACCTCCCAGCCTGCACACGGTGTTGATCCAAAGCCTGACTGGAGGACAACGGAATATATCAAATGTTATGAGGCTGAGTTTGGGAAGCAACGAAATAAATTGTTACTATTATGGATGAAGCAATTATCATAAATCTATTTTTAATCTCCTCTTCCTTTTACAATCACGGAGGCTGTCTTTTCATAAGAGGAAGCACCCAGGCTTTGATATGAGAGAATTGCAAAAAGCTCTCCTCCTAGTAAAAAATGCTAATTGAGCAGCCACTTATTTTTTTTTTAAACCTTCATTAACTGCATTAGTCTGCATTAACACCTTTTAAAACCTCTTTAAAATTGTGTTCGATTCGCTTTCTCTAATCTCTTCTTTCCTAGGAGTGTGGAATCACTTTGATCCTCATCTTCATCTTTTCTTTGATGACAACTTTCGGTTTAATTTGTAGTTCAGAATTGAAATGCAGATTTTCCATTACCCACAATCCTCTCCTCCTCACATCCTTCTCGGGCAGTGGGAGTGAGACTAACACTGCTGTCGTGAGTCCCTGACCACCAAGCGCCCTTCCCAGCCCCATCCAGTTTCCACAGGAGGCTGGGGGAAGTTGGCTCTTCTCCTGCAAGTTCCGGGCATTCAGGTCAAAGTGTGTCAAGCGTTCAGTCCGGGGTCATGATAAATGTCCCCTCCAGCTGTAGACACTGTTTCCTCCCTTATCTCCCCAACGTTGTATTTCTTTGTCCCTTGTCTTGGTGACTAACTGTTGAAAAGGCTGCAGATATTTTTGAGAGAAGAAAGACATAAAACTACATTGTTTTCTCACTAAGTTAATCATAGAATTACCATATCTAGCAATCCTACTCCTAGCCCTTACCCAAAAGAATTGAAAACAAGTGTTAAAAAAAAACGCACATATGATATTCTTAGCAGTGTTATTCACAATATCCAGAAGATGGGAGAAGCAACCTTCATGTCTAACAATAGATGAATAGACCAACAGGATGTGATCTATATGTACAGAAAGGAAGCCCTCAGGCCATAGTCGATAGTTCAAAACCAAGCAAACTGGTCTCAGGTATGATGGGAAGAGTCAAAGGGCCCCCTTGCCATGCAAATGCAAATGGAAAGTTCAGACTGTTCAATAACAACACAGGTCAATAAAACCCACACGGGCAGCCACACCAATGTACTATCAACAGAAGGAGCCAGGACTTAACCAAGAAGGAAAGATTAGTGATGGAACCACTTGATTCACCTGTGGATTCCAGCTGGAGGTATGGAGATCCCGAACACAGTGGCCTGGAGAATGCAGAGCTCAAAACATAAATCGAGACCCCCCCCCCAGCCATCACATTTGTGAAATTAATCTGTAAGAGCCAAGAAGGATTTGGCACAGTCAAGCTTAGATGAAACTGAAATTACTGGTGCAGAGGGGAGCTTGATGACACAGATGATAAAAGCAAAGATGGCGCAAGTTAGACACGAGCTACTAGATATCAAAGTCATCCACTGAGGATGATAGGTGTTGTGGGGTCTCAAGACTCCAGCCAAGGACGGCGAAGGTGTGCTAAGGTGTCCCTGAAAAAAGATCAAAAGCAGCGAGTGGCTTCCCAGGAAAATTTGCTTACAAATAAGCATTGCGTATTTTCAGATGTCAAAAGACTGAATGCAAATCGCTCACAATAGTTGTTGGGAAATCAGGGCAGTTCCAGGCTTCCTCCATAGCAACGATCAGTTCTGGGAGACAAGAGAGTAAGGTCTCTGGAGCTCTGTGGGGAGTGGGGTGTCACTAAGACCCTGTACCCAGAACAGCTGTCAGGCTGTTGCTCAAGAGCAGACAGGCATGGTCCAGGGTAAAAGACGCACAAGAGCCTCCCCTGAGCCTCAGTAGGGGTGTGCTACTTCATAAGGAAATCCCACAAACCCACTCTGAATAAAGGCAGAAGTTTCAGGAAAGAATTCAGAAGGACTGATGGGGACCATGGGACCCATATCAGAGTAGAATTCCAAACACCCATGGGCTCTATGGTGATCCATTATTAAACACTGATAACCTGATTAACATAGTAATGCAACTATTTAAAAAAATAGAAATATAGCACCCAGTATGCAAACACAAACGTCTCTTCATAGGGAATGAAGGATTAATGGATATTGTTTATGGTGCCGATGTGTAGTTAAGAGAATAATGAATACATTGTGTGCTGTTTTTCATAATTTCTTGAGCCTCATAGGAATCACGTTAAACTGTGTGTGTGTGTGTGGTTACCAAGAATTGCCTTTGCATTGAGTTATGTCTTTATTTTATTTATTTAATTATATAATTATTTTTGAGGTAGCTAGGTTTTCCCTAAGTTTCTCAGTTACCCAAGATGAGCTCAAATGTCGCATCCTCCTGCCTCAGCCTCCTAGGGTGCTGGGATTACAGGTGTGTGCCACCACTCCTGGCTTAAACGTATATTTTGAGGGGAAAAACAAAGCACATGTAGTTTGCCAACATAGCTGGTGGCAGGGTGCTTCCCTAGCGGGTGTGAAGCTCTGAGATTATGCCCAACACTGAAAACGGAAAATAAAACAAATTTGAATGTTCAACATTTCTTTTAGTTTCATTTTAGTTTCTTCAGCTGAATTCACGCAAAGGTAAAGGTAATGCTTTTCATTAACTGGAATCTATAATAATATTCTACTTTTCTTTTTTTTTTTTTTTTTTTACAAAGTCTTGCTATGTAGTCCAAAGTAGTCTTGAACTTGCTGTGCAGCCCAGGCTGTTCTCAAATTGTCAGTAATCCTGCTGCCTTGGTCTCCCAAGTGCTGGGATTACAGGTGTGTGCCGCCATGCCTGGAAATATTTCACTTTTCTTTTTTTTTTTAAAAAAAAATTCCACTTTTCAAGTGTTGTCTTTGACATTCTGCCTTGCCCATGGAGTCCTGCCAGTCACGAGGCAGATTGTTCTGGGGTCGGGTTTAGGCCAGTGAGTGTTAAGGCTAGAAATCTCGGGAGCAGTTGTAAATTAATCTCCATGTGTACATCTATCACTTCTAAGCCTTCGGCAGAATCGTGCTGAAAGACCAGCTCAGCGCTTGCGGGATGGCGGAGGCGATGCTGGCCTGCATTCGGGCTGAGGAGCAGCACGCAGAGTGGGGGCTCCGAGGCTGAGGCAGCAGGACGTGGCGTGGCCGGTGGCTCCTGTGAGCACGTCTGCGTAGCATGGGGAGCTCAGTAATCCCTGGGGACAGTCGCCTCCCTGCTGCTAACGACTAGGCCGGGGTCACTGAGGGGAAGGTGGCCCTGCAGCCCGGAGGACTGATGTCACCGGGTGACTTGTGGAGCCTTAGGTTGAGTGTGTGTCTCCCAGCAAGGACTCACTCCTCCCTCAGCATGTGGGGACACTTTCTGACGTGGCCAGAGGGATGGCATTGAGCTGGGACAACCATAGCCAAGACCGCAGGGTGGGGGTTGGGCTGACGCAGGCTCCTTACAGCACGGGGCTGTGCTGAGTGCCTGGAACCACGCTGAGTAAGCCACACTGCTCGCTGCCGTTCTGCGTCTCGTGTCCAGCTGGGCTCTCCATTGCCAACCCGGACTTGGAGAGAAAGAATACGGAAACTGTCTTGGGAACTGCAACTCCTCTGCTCTCTATGTTGTTCCATAAGCAAAGCAGCTTATGGAAAAAGGATTTTCTTTCTCTTCACCCACCTGCCCTAGCCCTCTGTTTTTCTCTTACAACCCTATGCCCAAAGCATACAGGAAAAACCTGATCTCACTGAATCTGGAGCACATAGGTACCCAGGAGCCTGATGATATTGCTCTTCAGTCACTCCAGCTTTGCATCGCTAACAAAGGCCACCTGCTGCCCATCCAGGGACAGCCTTCTCCGTGCTGCCCTCAGGTGACCACTGAGCTGTGAGGGCCTCACTGGTGTGGGCAGTGGGCAGGCCTGCCAGGAAGAGGGCGCTCTGGACCACAAATCAAGGGCTGCGACAGGGTGGGCCAGCCACCCCTCTAAGGAGTCACCTTGGATCCCCTGCCAGATGTGTGCAAGCCTCCCAACTGTGCCCGGCCAGCAAATTCTGCCATCCAGGGAACATATACTGCAAGACACTGAGCCAGATGTCTTAAGAACATGAGTAATCTTCACAAAGCTTGTTATAAGGTACAATCACAACATATGATAAATATTTAAATAACTTTTAAAACTTGTATCAGGCCAGATATGGATGGTGCACACCCATAATCCCAGCACTAGGGAGGCTGAGGCAGGGGGATTACCACAAGTTCTAGGCCAGCCTGGGCTACCTAGTGATGTCAAGGTCAGCCTGCACCTCCCAGCGAGAGCCTGTCTCAAAAGAAAAAGAAAAAAAAATCAAAACATTATTACACTAACAAACACAATTCCATAAATCTTTCTCAATTCCAACACACTTATCCCATCATTCTTGCCACTTTCTCAAGGAGACCAGAAGTTCTTTTTTGTTTGTTTTTGTTTTGTCAGTATCTTTTCTGGTTTGCCTTGATGCCCTGAATCTGTTCAAAAGTCCATGGAAATTTCTGGCAAATGAGAACTTTACAGCATGTCCTCATCTACCGTGTTCACAGGATCTGGCACTGCAGCTCTTCCCAGAGTCAAAAATGACTGTGAAAAGGAAACAGCTGGGGTTGATCGAGGACAGTAAGGCTGCCACGTTTTGCGTGCCTGAAACGGACACTCAAAAAAGGGGGCTTCTGCAACTGGTTTGGAAAACGGCAAGAATGAAGGAATAAGCTGTGCGAGGGCAGAGGAAGGACTCTGAGGGGGGATTACCATCATTGTGTCTTTTATTATAATCGTTTTTAAAACTTGACACGTTCACCATCCTGAGGACCATACCTCCTACAGCCCCTACTTATAGGCAGGAGCAAGCTGAGGCTCCACCAGGTTACGTAAGAAGGGCTTCTAATGTCCAGTCGGAGCCAGGAACCATCACTCTGTGTCACCCCCGGAGCTGGGCAGAAAAAGCCCGGTCCTTCCCAGCACAGATGGTCCTGTTACAGCAGCCGGTGGCTTGGTGGCCAGCCGGCCTGGCCCTGGGGGCCTTCGCTTGGGGATGAGCCATTCCACGTCTGCTTTCTGCCCAGGGCTCTGGGGTCTGAAGATGGAGCCTGAAGAAGACCGCATCTGCAGGCTCCATCTGAGACGGTGGGTGCAGCCCCGGGTACGGCCTATGGGGCCTAAGCCGGAGCTCGGGGCTGCCCCAGGGTGGCCCGCGGGACTCTTCCTCCTCCTGGACAGCCCGGACCTGTCGCCTCTGCCCGGAACCCGGCCCCAGTGATCTCTGTGGTCCTTGCCTCCGCCACCCCACAACCCATCATGTGGGGTTTTCCACAGGATGAATGATTTGTGTTCTTTGTCTATTTCACAAAAGACCACAAAATGCATGGGCTCATGGGGTCACCAGGAGACACGAGGGGCAGGAAACAAAACCATGAATCACCGGATCACAAATGTCAGGTGTTTGGAGAGCGGCAGAGCATGCAGGTGCTCGGCCTCCTGACTGCCACGTCTTCCTCAGGGCGTGGCTCCCCGAGATTTGTGCAGTGTCCAACCTGTGTGGCTGTACCCAGGTCCCACTCCTGTGGCTGAAAAAGGCAGCAAATTCTCAATAAACATGGGCCAACTGGGGGTGGGGGTGGCACAGCTCAGAGCCAGCTGTCTTCTCCTGCCTGCCTCCTCCCTGCCCCTTCCTGAGCCCGCTGCTTTTTTTCTCTTTTCCTTTAACTCCATGCTTTTCTTCCTGAATTTTTCATTGGGAAGAAGCACATTTAGAGATGTGAAGTGCACGCTTTGCTAGGCCTCAGCTTTGATGAATCTTTGATGTGGACTCAGGGGAGGCGGCTGCTGCAGTGAAGCACAGGAGCCAGGAGGGGCCTTGCTAGGGGGAACCCTAACCCATTCCTGCCCCTTCCCCTGGGAGCAGAGCTGCTGCCTGCAGCCTCAGCCTCCTGCCACCCTCTCCCAGCGCCGCTCCCCACCCCTGCCTGACTCAGCTTGGGGCAGAAAGCTGGGGGGGGCCAGGCCCTGGACTAGGGAGCAGCCATAAGCCAGGGTCACAATGGACTGCCCCTCCCCATGACCCACTGGCCCTGATAGCACCTGGGCTATGGTGGTGGGCTATGGTGGCGGCTTCGCACCCGAGCCATCCTGTTCACCAACCCAATGCCCACCTCCTACCTCATCTTCATCTGCAGTCCTTGGCCTGGCCAGGCAGGGTGGGCCAGCACCAGAACACTAGTGACTATGAGCCCTAGCCCTGGCCCTGACACTGGCGCTTGCAACCCCACGGGCCAGCTGTGCAACAGCAGGGCTTTATGGGGGCAGAACTCTGCACTGCCACTGAAGGCCTGACTCTGAGATCCAGCCTGACCCCAGGACTGAACTTGGGGCCCTTTCTGGGGAGGGAGCTCTATCATGCCCAGCAGGCCAGAGGCCCCTGGCAGTGGAGGTGAGGAAGGACCAGGACATTTGCTGCCAGGGACACCCCCAGCTCTGCTTGCAGATCTGTGTGGCCTCTGCCAGTGCTGAGGAGCGGCTCTGAATGGGCAGAGGGGGCAAGGACTGGTCCCTTCCTAATTTGCCTCTGATGGACTTCCCATGATGCATCTGTTGCTAAACACCAGCTTGGCCTCCAACTCAGGCACCTCGGGCACTGCTGCCACTTCCTGCTCCCTGGGCTTTCTCCCTGGGCATGAGGCTGGGTCTGGCAGGAGCCTAGGGGTGAGTCTGGCTCTCCCCCCAGCACGGTACTGCTCTAGGACTCCCTCAGTGGGTCCCCTGCAGGGTGCCGGAAGCAAATTACCAGTTCCTTCACATGCACTTGCAAAGGGGTCCACCCATGACATGGACCACACGCAGACAATATAACCCCACTTTCTCCTTGCCCTATGGCTATCATCATGTGTTATTCAATGACCTCTCTCTTTTAAAGGTCACCATGACACCAAAAAAGCCACACCATCCTTCTCTACTCACTTGCCCCCATGATAGTGCTATCAATCTGTCACACTTGAGTGAGAATTACTTCCATCAGATCGCCTTTCTATTATGCCCCAGGGGAAGGAGTCTTAATAGAAGCTGGGTGAGAGGAGCCTAGCAGCCTCTGAGGTTACTCATGCCTGGTGGTTGGCACAAACAGCAAGGAGTAAAGAGTGAGGGGAGCAGCCCTGGGCATCAGAGGCTGTGCTGAGTCTGTGAACACGCCGGGAAGAGGCAGGTCTGGGGACTCCAGGAAGGTCCCGGACAACTGGGAAAGGGGCTTTTCTGGCCTCATAAGATAGAGGAGCATTATGCCCCCTTGGATTGCCCACTGCCCATCCTGCTGTCCAGGCCTCCCTCAGGCCTGAGGGCAGAACTTGGCGCACAGACTGTGGCTACCAGCAGGGGTCGCTGTTTCAGCATTCAAGGTTGAGATTGGGGCTGTAGACAGGCAGCGGAAGCTGACACCTGGAGAGGGTGGGTGCGGTTTGCCTTTTGCCAGGAACTGCAGTAGGCGGGCAGGCCAACGTCAGGAATCTGAGCAGAACAGAGGCCTGGGGTTCCTTGAGACTGGGGTGGGGTGATAGGCTGTGTGCTCCTCACATACTCCCAGCCATAGGTGGGGGACTGAGCTGGCCGGCTGGGCATGGCAGCCCCCTCTCCCGGCACCCTGGGCACCTCAGGGAGGGGGTATGAGCCACTGAGCTGCCTGGGAAGGCCTGGCCAGGGACACAGGCGCCCTGTCCTGGTCAGGACAGCGATGATGGGTCAAGGCTGCATGAGAACATTCTAGAACTGGCATCTTAGCTCTGCCTCACTCTCAATGCAGTTCATCCATCATGGCTCCAGAGCTAGCACTAGGGAAAAGAGGCCCTTTGGTCCTGAAGGTCTGGGCCAGGGTCTCCCTCCCTTGGAGAGACAGTGGACAGCTGCATGGGGGACCATGACAGCCGGTGAATATAGCCCTTCGGGGCCAAGGGGGCCTAGCAGGTTTAGGAACATCACAAGAGACACTGAAAGGCTTCCACAGCCATGTGGCCTCTCCCAGTTGTTCCTCGTCTTTGGGGACAGAGTTTTACCCTGTTGTGGAATCAGAAAAGCACAGGTCCTCCACAGTAGGCCAGAGCAACCCTGCCCCTCGGTTTATAGCAGAAATAAGGAGCCCAGAGACGTAAAGGTCCACGTGAGTTCCTCATGAGTTAGGACGTGGTGTCCTGACTCTTCTCTCACCATCCAGCAGTAGCCATGTGGCTTGGACTCCTTGGTCTCCGCAGCAGAGTCTGGCAGCTGCGTCCCAGGGATTGGGGACCAGTTCTTCCCGGAGAGTGGCTGCCCGTGTGTTCCTCCCGCTGGCTGGGTTCATTAAGCCCAGGAACTTGGAGGTAGGAGAGAAAATTTTCTCATTTCATAAAAATTTAAACTAATGCTCACAGGCAGCTGGGACCTACCTAGTTATTTCCGCTTGCCTGCCGAGAGAGATCTAGCTCTCCCCTCTCTTGGTGAGGGAGAGAGGCACCAAAAGAAATCAGAGGCAGCTTCAGGCTGCAGGATTTGTTGTGTTTCAGATGTGCCACTGTGGCCTGGGATATGCATGTGTAACTTGCATTCGTGGAGCAGGAGCCCATGCTAGGTGCGCTGTGCACTCTTTATTTTGCTTCACCTACACGGTGGCCCTGTGACACATGACTGAGGTCTGAATTGCGCAGGTGGGAAGCTGCTATGGAGGGGGTGAAGCAGTTTGCTGAAGGTCACCGAGCTGTGGAGCTTGGTTCCCAAGGCACTAAGGTGTGGGCCGAGGGCACAGGGCTCCCGGGCTTCCTGCAGTCACTGGTGACTTCAGCATGGCAGGATAGCTTAGTCACATGCTGGCCCCTGGATTTCTGGGTTTGGGGTGGGGACTTCTGTTTCTTGGGTCTGGGTGGGCATCTTGTAGGTGGTGGGTGGCATGGCATTCACGCAGGGCTGGAATCTAGCTCTTCCAGCTGCTCTGGTTCATCTTAAGATGTCATCTCAAAGCCTCCTCACAGGATGGCTGTGAGGAGGAGCCTGGATCCAGGGTGCTGTGCTCACAGGTGGAATAGTTCACAGGTGAGTTTATAGGCAAATATAGCCCTTCACAGGTGAGGCCTGTTCTGAAGAGGTGGGTCACTGGAGGTGTGGCCCAGAAGGGGGTATCTTGCTCCAGCTACTCCCTTTACACCTTCTTCCTGGCCACCAAGCTGTGAGCAGCTCTCCTACGCTGGGCCCTTCCGCCATGCTCTGAGCAGCTCTCCTACCCCAGGCCCTTCCACCATACTGTGAGCAGCTCTCCTACCCCAGGCCCTTGCGCCGTGTTCTGAGCAGCTCTCCTACGCCAGGCCCTTCCACCATGTTGTGCTGCCTTGGAGCTGACTGACTGGGGACTAGAAGTGTGGGCCAAAATCAGCCTCTCCTCTTCTAAGCTGTGGGTGTTGAGTATTGTGTCTCAGGAGAGTAACCAGGACTCCTGTTATGGTCGGTGTCTAGCTGTCCCACCACAGCCTCATGTAGTCACCGAGGTGCCTTCTAGTATTTATGATTCACTCATGATCCAATGCAGGGATTATGTGCATGAGTGCTACAGCCCCCTGCGGTGGGCAATTTGCATACAGTGTAGGGAGAGAGGCTAGAGGCTTGCTAGCTACGGCAGCCCCTGCTCCTTTTTTTCTTTCTTTTTTTTTTTTTTTTTTTGCAGTACTGGGGATTGAACTCAGGACCCTGCACTTGCCAGGCAAGTGCTTATTCTACTGAGCTACTTCCCCAGCCCTCCTGCTTCTCCTTTTTCTCTTTGCTGTTTTCCACCACCATGAACTGCTGCCTTCTGCCATGTGCCACTCTGCCTGGGAGCCAGCAAAGTATGGACTGAAACCTCCACTAACTGTAAGGTAAGTAAAGCCTTTCTTTCCTTAATTTTGGGTGTCAGGTGTTTTGTCCCAGCAACAAGAGGAAAGTGATAGACAAGGCCAAGTCTGAGTGCGTGCTGTGAGGAGCAAACGCGGAAGGGCTTTGGAGTTGGACTCGGTGGGAAGGTTGGGCCTTAGGAGTTCAGTAACTCAGCCGTGTCCTGTGTGAGCTCTTAGTTTCTTGGCACCTCAGGGTCTCCACTTTTGAGGTAGGGTGGGGGCAGTACTTCCTCTTAGAATCCACATGCAGCTGAGCCCTAGGCCAGGCACAGGGAAGCATTTGAAACACACAGGTCCCGTCCAATGAACACGCCCCTGCATCCCCTGCCTCTCCTTGATTAACTGTCTCCACAACTACTGCAGCTCAGGGTTGGTCTGGGGCTGATGCCCTTGCTGATGGAGGGACAGGGTCTCTGCTGTGGCCACCACTTATCACCTCTGTGGAGCTGGCAGTAGTGGGCATTTCTGATCCCCAGAGTGTTTGGGGCTCTGGGCAGCAGCCTCACTCACAGACTCAGGTTCTAGAAATATCCGAAGAGGACACCCTTCCCCCAAAGCCTGTCTGGGAAGGGGACATTGGTAGGACTGTGACCAAGCTGCAGATGTGTTGTGGGCCCACAGGATGTGGGGAGCTCAAGGCCTCTTGGGAATCCTGCTCTGCGCTTCCTAACCTTTAGGATAGACACCCCAAGGTCTTGGCATTGAGTTCTTGGAGGAGCATGGACAGGAAACCTCTGCCCTCACCAGGGGTGGCAAACCAAGGAAGACTGGGCCCAAATCCATGCAGGGCCCAGCTGGAAGGGGGCACACAGGCAGGCAGGGGATTGGGGCTGGGAAGGTCCCCAAATGGGAATGGGGATGCAGCTATGGCAGGTGGGTTGCCCAGGGCCTCAAGAGCTGCTTTGTTGTTTCATCTTCTCCATGGCCTTATGAGCCACAAGTTATAGGTGAGGATGTTGAGGCCTAGAGAGGTGCACCAGGCTCCCAAAGACACATAGAGAATGGCAAGACCTGGAGGACAGGATCCACCTGGGGTCCCAGCCACGGTGCCATGGTGTTTGGGGTGTGACAGAGCTGGTACAGTCACCAGTCAGCACCATCTCTCAGCATAGGAGTGGAAAAGCCAGGTGCTGGCCCAGTGTGCTCTGGAACACACTAAACACCACTCAGAGCCCACGTGGGGGGCCCTGCACCACTGGCTTCTCTGGGCTCATTCCCCACTGAGGAGCTGGTGCTGGGCCCCACCCTCACTGTCCTTGGAGCCCCCAGGAGTGGGGAGCTCCTGTGTTTCTAAGCCAGACTGTACCAAATGGGCTCAGTGTTCACTGGAAGCCACAAACACACAGCAATGGTACCAGGGGCACCAGGATGCCCGAGAACTGCCCGCATCTGGTCAGACTTGGGGTTTGTCCCTGGGCTGCCAGTGTCACCAGATAGCCTGGATGCACACAGGGATTTCTGTGGCATGGTGGCTGTTGAGAGCCTTGCATTGACACGCCCTGGGGAAGCTGGCTGCTCTAGGGCTGCATGCTGCTCCTGCTCAATTAGAGGAGAAGGGGGCCTCGGGCAACCTGTGTCTTTAACAGCAGGTTGCTCACAGAGCCTCTGGTACTCTGAGGCGCTCACACTGTAGGAGGGGCACATGCTGTCCCAGGGACCCAGCTGTGCCTGATTCTCAGCGCACTCACTAAATAAGCAGCAGGTGCACGGGAGGGGAGGAGAGGGGAAGGGGA
>PVKA01010851.1:45920-63061 GCA_004027165.1 Ctenomys sociabilis | reverse complement strand
GCCCTTGTTAAGATATCCCCTTGAGGGAGGTTTAAAAAATTGATAATAAATAATGCTTGATATAAAATGTGTTTAGGTGAATTTTGTAGGTCTTTTAAGGAAGGTAATTGTAAATCCTCCATATTCCTCCTTTTTAATTTTTTTATTTGCATTTTTAAAGTGCCATGGGCTCTTTCTCTATAGCCTGTCCTTGTGGGTTATATTCTATACTTGTTAGATGCAATATATTATGCATATTACAAAATTTAGCAAATGAATGACTAGTATATGCTGGGCCATTATCTGTCTTAATCTTTGCTGGTATTCCCATGACTGCAAAAGTTTCTAAAAGATGCATAATAACATATTTAGTTGTTTCCCCCGTCTGTGCAGAAACCCATAAAAAGGAAGAAAAGGTATCAATAATTACATGTACATATGAGAATTTACCAAAGCTAGGAACATGCATAACATCCATCTGCCATAATTCATTAGGTTCTACTCCTCTAGGGTTTACTCCAGAAGGGATGGCTCTAAGATGCAGTGGACGACATATGGGACATTGTTGTATAATTTGTTTAGCATGTTTATATGGGATTTTATATTTTAGATGCAAACTCCCTGCATTAGAGTGATAAAACTTATGTTCTTCTTCTGGGGAATTAAACATTACCAATGCATCAACTACTCTATTTCCTTCAACTAGGGGTCCGGGTAAATTAGAGTGAGAACGGATGTGTGATATAATATGAATGATTCCGCTGCCTAATGATATCTTGAAGTTGCTAAAAGATAGTTAACAAGGATTGTTTTGAGGAATATAGTGCAGCCGACAATATATTAGAAACTACTACAGCATAAGCAGAGTCAGCTATAATATTAATATCTTGATTTGGAAAATCTTTAAAAACTTGTAAAATTGCAAACAACTCATTTTGTTGAACAGATTGTAGCTTTGTTTCTTGAACCCAATATTTTTCTTTAGTTCAATAAGCACTTTTAGACTTGGAACCATCTGTAAAAATAGTGAGAGCTTGAAACAAAGGTTCAGTAGATATAATAGTGTTTATGACAAACTCTTGCTTTTTGAAAAAATCCCATAATTTACTATGAGGTAAATGATACCCGAATTGCCCAAGAAAATCTACCAAAGCTATTTTTGTGGTTTCTGAAGTTGTTAATAAATATATCCACTGATCTTTAGGTATGGGTATAACAATTTGATGGATATCTTGTCCAGTTAATGTTTTTGCTCTATTGCGAGCAGTCATAATCAAAGAAGCCATCATCTCTGCATATAGCATAATATTTTTATGTTGTTTAGTTCTAGCATAAATCCACTCTAAAGGTTTGAAATTTTGTCCTATTATGGCAGAAGGGAACTTAAAAGTTTGCAAAATATATAAGGTGAGAGGCTGTGATGGATCAAGACGTGTGAGAAAATTGTTTTTAATAGCAGTCTCAACCAATTGTAATTCTGATTCAGCTTGTTCAGTTAGATGACGGGGGCTATTAGGATGAGAAGGGCCTTGTAATATAGAAAATAAATGTTGTAATGCATATGTGGGAATCCCTAAAGAAGGTCGTAGCCAATTAATATCTCCTAGTAATTTTTGAAAATCATTTAATGTATTAAGTTTATCTCTTCTAATAGTCATTTTTTGAGGAATTATAGTTTGTCTGGTAAGTACATAACCTAGATAATGGCTAATATTGTCCTTTTGTACTTTATCTGGAGCTATAATTAATCCAAGTGGAGAAAAATATGAGGGTAACAAATTTAAAATTTCTTCTAACACATTTTTATCTCTATGAGAAAACAGTATATCATCCATATAATGGGCTATGTAAACATAAGGCCACTGCTGATGAATTGGCTGAAGGGCTTTATCAACATAAATTTGACAAATAGTGGGAGAATTCATCATACCTTGAGGTAAAACACACCACTGATATCTTTGATAAGGTCTAACATGATTAATTTGTGGCAGTGAAAATGCAAAGCGTTTCCGATCATCCGGATGCAGAGGAATAGTAAAGAAACAATCTTGCAAATCAATAACATATACATGCCAATTAATAGGTAACATAGAAGGTTGGGGAATTCCAGGCTGTAGCGTCCCCATGGAATACATAGATGCGTTTACAGCTCTTAGATCAGTTAAAAGTCTCCATTTACCAGACTTCTTTTTTATGACAAAAATTGGTGAATTCCATGGTGAGGTGGAAAATTTAATATGACGCAAAGTCAGTTGCTGTTTAATTAATTCTTGTGCTGCCTGTAATTTTTGTGATGTCAGAGGCCACTGCTCTATCCAAATGGGTTCATCATTCTTCCATGATAATTTAAGTGGTTCCATCTATAATTTAAAAATGTAAATGAGCCCCCCATTGTTCTAATGCATCTCTACCTAAAATAGATACAGGAGTATCTAAAATATATGGTTTAATTACTGCAATTTGTTCTTCTTCATTTAGAATATGTAGATGTGATGTGGCTTGTCCTATACTATTAACAGCTGTTTTACTGACACCCTTTATATTACAAGGAATGATCTGAAAGGTCAGATGCTTTGGCCAATCTACTGTTCTGATTATTGTAATATCTGATCCAGTATCAATTAAAGCCATCAGTTTTTTATCTGCTATATATATAGGTATCATGGGTTGTTGTTGTGAAATTTTTGTTGTCCAATACACATTAGTCATATTAGTACTTCCAAAGCCTCCTGTCCTAATATTAGAAGTCTGACCAATTGGAATATAGGGCAATAAAATGAGTTGGGCTATTCGTTCTCCTTTAGTTAATACATAATCTGAAATAGAAGACATTAAAATTTGAATTTCTCCAGTGTAATCAGCATCAATTATTCCTAAATGTACTGTGATTCCTTTTTTATTTAGACTAGATCGTCCTGTTAACAACCCAAATGTCGCTGTTCGGGCGCCAATTGTCGTTGAGTGTCTAGTGCACTCGGGTCCCTGGGTAAGGGTCACACACGCAAAGAAGCGGGACACGGGGGATGCAGAGCGAGAAAAGCAGCAGTTGCTTCTGCATGCTGCGTGTTTATTAGGGGCTGCTTATATACAGGAACTGAATCCTCTACAAAAACAGCATTTTTAACTACAACCATCTGAGGGTCAGGCTATTTCAGCAAACATAGTTAAATTTTAAGACATCCTCAATCTTTGTGAACACACATCCTGCTTGGTCTCTTGCTCTATTTACTCGGTCGAAACGTCCCGACTTTTGAGAGAAGAATGCTTTGACTTCAACTTTGGTTTCAGCAAGCTTTGGGTTAATTATTATTGGGCTCTAGCCCCTTCCTCTGAAACTCAAACAAGAACACTCTGCTTCTTTTGAGAACAAAGGGGAAGGACCTGTCCTTCTCAGAGGGCTTGGCATTCCAACGCCCTATCCTTTAAGTTCCCTAGAAACGAGGATTTCTTTATGTTAAGAGTCAGAGCAGGCCTGAGTTCCTTATCTCTAAACCGGTCCTGATTTCCCCACACCTGCAGATGCTTCTCTAAAATACAAAGACAAACAAAGAAAACATACTAACATTTTGTGAATCTAGATTTCTTCTGCAAATCAGAAGTTTCAAATCAGTGTCCATTAGTCCACAAGATTCCATACGCTGTATCATAAGTACACACCAAGCTGCAAAATGACAAAAGTGCCCATTTTGAATAAACAATTTTATTTTTATTGTTTATTTATTTTTATTTTATTTTACTTTACTGAAGAATAAATAGCAATGAGACAGATTCAAATCAAATTAGTAGGACAGATTCAATAACTAATTCATTGCATATTGTTTTCATAGTAGTTTTTGTTGTACAAGGTGCTTACATGATATTTTACTTACAAACACAATTAAAACACATGTCTCTAAGCAATGAATTAAGAGAATGTAGCAGTATACTTATCATTTTTTAAAGCCGAGTTATAGTACAGTTACAATAATTAATACTTCTTAAATTGTTATCTTCCTAGTGGTTATCCATAGTACCAGAAGCTGATAGGATATCCTGTCTAAACACTATTAGTGCAAGTTTTTCTTCTCACAGAATTATGCAGAAGTATTGCATATTTATCCTAGCTATACTGTTTATACAAACACAGAATGGCTCTTCCCTTTTATCACCTTTTCTTTGTTTAGTCTTGTCAAAGGTGTGTATTCTACTGTCATTCAATTATTATAAACTCAAGGTGCTTGAGTTTAGTGAAACAATCCAATACAGTCCAGTACGCCACAACAATAGTGGGTAATCTGAAGGAGTTGTAATGTAACTTGCATTGCATGGATGGGACAAGCCATTTACAGTTCAGCTTATAATTATGGCCTTATTTTATATACCTCATTTTTATACTTTTCTGCTGGAGGTTTAAGACTGAGATTAAGCAAGACCTATAAAACAAAAAAATGTAACTGTTGCATCTGATGAGGTCAGTCAAGACCCCTCAGTGTTTATCCTGTAACCCTGTACCTCATTCTGTAGATCCTTTGTCAGCATCAGGCATGTGGATGAGTCATGCCCATTGCTTGACCAGTTTGCTCTCTGTGAAAGCCTGAGAGAAAGTTTTCTCTCCAAGTGAATCTCCTTAGGCACACTGTAGATCATCAGTTGCCTTCCTCTGTGGCTCCATAATCTCCTTGATCAGAAAATTTGGGCACAACTGAGTTCCATGATGTTAAAGTGCAGGTTTTCCTATGTCCTGTGTCTTCACTGAACTTCAAAGGGTAGGGCCGAAATTTTGGCTGAACTTACATCCTTTCCATTTCTTCAATTTTTGAAATGGAAACATAGGTTGTTAACCATCCAGACCAGAAGCTGTTTAGTACCCTGCCACATATGCAATTCAGTTTACCCTCACTATCTGACTAAATTATTTTTAGTTGCAGTTATATATTTCTATTTATATTTCTTCTTTGGATTTTTTATACTAGGGATAAAATATGATATTTGCACATGTTTGTCTGGTTTATTTCCCTTATGAGTATATGTTCAAGTGGCATCCACCTCAATATAAATAATTCAAGTTTATCATTTGTATAGTGGAGTAATACTCCATTGTATAGAAATACCACACCTTTTTCAACCATTCCTCTGGGGACGGGCATCTCGGTAGTTTCCAAGATTTTGCTATCACAAATTGTGCTGCTATAAACATAGGTACACATATATCACTGTGATATGATCTTTTCAGTTCCTCTGGGAAAATTCCCAGTAGGGGGAGAGCCGGCTTGAATGGATTTCGAGTCCTAGTTTTGTGAGGAGTCGCCACACTGATCTCCAAAGTGGTTGCACCAGTCTACATTCCCACCAGCAGTGGAGAAGTGTTCCCTTTTCTCCACATCCTCTCCAACATTTGTTGTTGGTTGATTTCTTTATGATAGCCATTCTTTCTGGAGTGAGATGGCATCTCAGAGTTGTTTTAGCTTTCATTACATGGATGGCTAGCGATGTAGAGCATTTTTTCATATATTTATTCGATTCTTTAATTATGTCCTCTGAGAAGTCTGTATTCATCTCAGATGCCCATTTCTGGATTGGGTCTTTAAATTTGAGGGCCCTAAAATATCTTAATTTTTTTTTATAAATTCTAGACAGCATACCTTTCTCTGAGTGCTTATTAGTTAAGTTTTTTTTTATTTTTGAAATTTGTGTGTTTTGTTTTCACTTTACTGACAATTTCTTTTGATGTGCAGAAACTTCTAAAAAAGAGTGGATCCCAGTTGTTAATTCTTTCAAGTTTTTCCTATGTGAATACATGTTTGTTCATGAACTCTTTGCCTACTCCTATGTCTTCAAGAGTTCCTCCTACTTTCTCTTCCAGGAGATTGTTTCTGTTTTAATTTTTAGATCTTTCATCCATTTTGACTTCAGCTTAGTGCACGGTGATAGAGCTGGGTCAAGTTTTAGTTTTCAGCATGTACAAAGCCAATTTTTCCAGCACCATTTGTTAAAGAGGCTATCTTTCTTCCAGTAAGCATGTTTGGCTCATTTGTCAAATATCAAGTGGCTGAGTGTAATAGAGGCCTCTGCATCTTCTAATCTATTCTAGTGGTCATGAGTCTATTTCATGCCAGTACCATGTTGATTTTATCACAGTGGCTTTGTAGAATAAGTTGAAGTCAGGAATTATAATGCCTCCTTTTGTGTCTTTGTTGACCATTATTGGCTTTGCTGTATTAGGTCTTTTCTGGTTCCAAATAAATTTTACGAATGAATTCTCTAAGTCTGCTATGTATGTTGGTGGATTTTCATACGGATTGCATTAAATCTGTACAACAATTTTGGCAGTATGGCCATCTTGACGATGTTGTTTCTTCCTATCCAGGAGCAGGGAATATATTTCCATTTTCTAACATCCTCTATGATCTCTTTTCTTAAGTTGTAATTTTCCATGAAAAGATCTTTGCTTTCCTTGGTTAAGTGAATTCCAGGGTATTTCATTTTCCATGGTACTATTGTAAAAGGTATTCTTTGAATCATTTCCCTCTCAATGTGTTTGTTATCTGTGTGGGGGAATGCTATTGAGTTTGATTACTGACTTTGTATCCTACTATACTACTGAATTTATGTATCAAATCTAGAAGCTTCTTGGTGGAATTTTTTGGGTCTTCCAAGTAAATTATCACTTCAAATAGTGATAATTAGCTTATCCTTTACCTATTCTTATTCATTTTATTTCCCTGTTGTCTACTGGCTGTAGCTAATGATTCCAAAACTATATTGGATAGGAGGGGTGATAGAGGACATCCTTGTCTTGCACCTGATGTAAGAATAAAAGATATCAGTTTTTCCCCATTTAGAATTATATTAGCTGTTGGGTTGTTATAGATGGCCTTTATCAAATTGAGATAGAGTTCTTCTTTTCCAATTTTCTATAGCGCTTGGGACATGAATGAGCATTGGACTTTATCAAAAGCCTTTTCAGAATCAAGTGCAATAATTATGTGGTTTTTAGGTATGGCTTTATTGATATACTGTATTACATCTATAGTTTTGCATATATTGAACCATGCTTACATCCCTGGGATGAATTCTACCTGATCATTATGTATAATCTTCTTGATGGTTTGTTGTATTCTTTTAGCCCGGATATTATTGAGGACTTGTGCATCTATGTTCATGAGAGAGATTGGCCTCTAGTTCTCTTTTTTGGTTATGTCATTCCCTGGTGTTGGAATTAGTATAATACTTGCCTCAAGAAATGATTTTGTGAGGAATGCTTACTTTTCAATTTCACTGAAGAGTTTCAGGCATGTAGGGATTGTATCTTCAATAAATTTCTTGTAGAATTCAGCTGTGAATCCATCAGGACCTGGTCTTTTCTTTGTCGGTGAGCTTTTCATTATGTTTCGTATTTCGTTGTCTGTTATTGGCTTATTGAGAGTTGTCATATCTTCTTGATTCAGTTTTGGTTATTTGTACCTTTCTAGGAATCTGTCCATTTCTTCTGTGTCTTCTATTCTGTGAGCGTAAAGATTCTAGAAGTAGCTATTTATAGTCTTCTGAATTTCCACTGGGTCTGTAGTGATTTCACCCTTTTCATTCCTTATTGCTTGTATTTGAATTTTTTGTTTCCTCTTTTTGATGAGGTTAGCTAGGAACTTATCGATTTTATTTAGTCTTTCAAAGAACCAGCTTTTTGATTTGTGGATACTTTGAACTATTTTCTTCATCTCAGTTGAATTAATTTCTGCTCTCATCTTTATGATTTCATCCCATCTTTGGATTCGGAGTTTGGTTTGCTCTTCCTTTTCTAGTTGTCTGAGGTGCAACATTAGGGTGTTTATTTGTTCCCATTCTTTATTCCTAATGTTGAGTTCATAAGTATGATTTTCCCTCTGAGAACTGCTTTCACCAAATCCCAAAAATTCTGAAAAGTTGTGGTTGAATTCTCATTGAATTATAGATATTGTTAAATTTCTTGTTTAATTTCATCTGTGACCCATTGATTGTTGTGTAGAGTGTTGTTCAATTTCCATGTATTTAGTGGACTTTTCTGGTCTCTTTTGTTGTTTATTTAAAGTTTCATTGCACTGTGGTTTGATAATATGCATGGGATAATTTCTGGTTTCTTGCATACACTTAAGCATGACATATGAACTAGCATGTGGGCTATTTTAGAAAATGACCCGTGTGCACCTGATAAAAATATGTATTCAACTGTGCTTGGGTGGAACATTCTGTATATGTCCACTGGGTCCATTTATTCCAAGCTATAGTTCAATTCTGCTACTTCTTTGCTAATTTTTTGTGTGGTACACCTATGTTTTTGAGATAAGGGGGTGTTAAGGTCTCCAGTTAGGATTGTGGTCTTGAATATTAGATTTTTCCTGTCCATTAAGATTTGTCTTTCAGCCAGGCATGGTGGTGCATGCCTGTAATCCCAGCACTCGGGAGGCTGAGGCAGGAGGATTGTTGTGAGTTCGAGACCAGCCTGAGCTACAAAGTGAGCTTAAGGCCAGCCTGAACTGCATAGTGAGACCCTGTCTCAAAAAGACAAAAAAAAAAAAAAAAAAAAAGATTTGTCTTTCATAGGTGGGTGCTCCTGTGTTTGGTGCATGGACGTTTGAGTGTTACCTCTTCCTCTTGAATTTTTCCCCTCTCCAATGCATAGTGGCCTTTTTTGTTTTGTTTCATCATTCTTGGTTTGAAGCTGAGAATGTCTGAGAACAGCATTGCTATTCTTGCTTTTTTCTGAGGTGCTCAGGCATACAGTATTGTTTTCCATCCTTTGACCTTAAGCCTATGAATGTCTTTTTGAATTAAGTGTTTTTCTTGTATACAGCATATTGTTGGGTTTTATTTCCTAATCCACTGTACCAGTCTATATGTCTTAATTGGTGAATTGAGTCCATTTACATTGATGGTTATAATTGAGATGTGTTGAATTATTATTGACATATTATTTACCTGTTGTTGTTTATTCCTTTTTCTCCTGTGTTTAATTGTTTGTCCTATTTAGTGGGTTCTTTCTGTTCTCATTCATGGAGTTTTGGTCATTGTGATCCCTCTCTAGAACATCTTTCAGTTGCTTGTGAAGGGATAGCTTTTGTCTTCATGAAATTCTTTAGTTATTCTTTGTTATGGAAGTATTTCACTTCTCCATCAAACTTGAAAGAGAGTTTCGCAGGATATAGTAGTCTGGGCTGGAATTTGTTTTCATAGAGAACTTGAAGAACTTTGCTCCACGCTCTCCTTGCCTTCATGGTTTGTATAGAAAAGTCGGCTGTAATTCTGATGGGTTTTCCTTTTTATGTGATGTTCTGTTCTCTAGCAGCTTTCAGTATATTATTCTTGTGTTGGATTTCTGGGATCTTGACTCTTATATGTCTTGGTTTGTTTTTAGTTGGGTTGAAGTTATTTGGTGTTTTGTATGCTATGGTTACCTGAATGTCAGATTGTTTCCTCATATTTGGGAAGTTTTCTGGTATTACTTCTGCCCATATTCTTTTTATATAATTAGTATTTACTCCTTCTTTCTCATTGATGCCTATGAATCTCACATTGTTCATCTTGACATTGTCTTGCAGATGATGGATTATTTTTTCCTGCATCCTCATTGTTTTTAAGAAATGCTTTCTCAGATTTTCAATAGCTGAAGCAGCATCTTCAAGGTCTGAATCTCTGTCTTCGCTTACACTCAAATGGTATTGTAGACTCGTGACTGATATTTTTAGTTCTTCTATATCTCTTTATCTGCTTCATGCAATCTATTTCTTTCCTGTATTGCTCATTCAAGGAATCCGTTATCTTTCTAATGTCCTCTATTATTTTCTGCATGTCTTCTTTAGAGGTAGCTATTAATTCTTTTACTACATTTTTTCAAAATTGGGTTTCCTCCTTATATTTCCAGAATTGATTCTCTACTTCACATGCTATGATTTCAAAGATTTCTTTTTCTGTTTCATAAAGTATTTCTGCTTTGAGTTTCTTTTTACCTTTCTGCTGCTGTTTCTTTGCTTCTGATGCTGTGAATTCATATGTTTCAACTAAAATAGTGTTATCTGTACTTGTTCTGGGTGGACATTGGGTTTCCTTCACATGTTTCTGGATTTGATTCATTACTTCAGATGCTAAGTATTCAAAATTTTCTTTTTTTTTATTTCAGGCTTTTATTCTGGTCTGAGTTCCTCTATACCTTTCTTCTGTTGTTTCTTTGCTTCTGTCTCTGTGAATTCATTCATTTCAGCATAGCTTGTGTCCTCTGCAATTACCATTGGTGGGTGGCAGCCTGAGATTGCATTTTTCTCCTTGTCTTTGTCATTTTATATAGCAGTGACCTCTAACCTTTGGTGTGGAGCTTTGGAGCAGTTACAGCATTAGCACATAATGAGATTCGGGTGCCAATCTATTAAGTTTGAGATTATCCAGTTATGCTTGGCATGGGTTTAGCTATAGTGTTTAGATCCTTTTTGCTTCAGCCCTTCTGGAGCAACTGTTAGCCTGTGGTTCCTCTCTGTTATGCCCTTGGCCCAGGGAGCACCGTGTGGCACCAAAGCTCTCCCACACACTCACTGGGCCATACTGGGCTCTATCAGGGGCCGGAAGAGTCACAAAAATTCTCACTTGCCTGGTGGGCTTGAGGGCAGGGGCTCCAGGGAGTTGCAGGGCAGGCTGCTCTGCGATTTTCCCAGAACAATTTTATGTTTTGCAATGAAATTATGTTTAAATACAGCTTCTATATGCTTAATAGTACATGGTGCTTAGAAACTTTTCAATTCATAATTCTACAACCACGTGTAAATATCAATCTTTCCCAACACTCTTTAGTTCCATATTGTCTTAAGTATAGCTATAGAGAAAAGAAATCAAATAAAATTATACCCATAGCAGACCCAGTAATTCCTTTTCACTTATTTTCTTCAGGACTGTGAAGCATATTCAAATAGACATAGAATATCTGGAACCTTCTAGAAATATTATGATAAAGCCAGTATCAGCCCAAATATCTTGATAATATAGTGCTTAAATAGTGCTTCACTATGTGAATGAATGGAATCCAGATGTTGGCCATCCACTATCTTTAGAGAAGTTATCATATTCATAAGAATATTATGTATAAAATTACAGTCAAAAAATACATAAAGACTTTCCCTGTCATCAATATCCTGAGAATACATTGAGGACATAACAGGATGGACTTTGTTCAAACTTCATGCAGAATAAACATGCAATAGAGAAAAATCTAAGAAAATAAAAAGTAAGTGAATTTAATCTTTTCTTTTATGTACAGAGTCTCACTACACAACTCAGACTCATAGTGATCCTTCTATTTCAGCCTCTACAGCTCTGCAATTAGAGGCATGCTCCACCACAACTGGTCGTGGCTGGTTCATCATACCTGGGGCAGGGCCGGTGGGTATGTGGTACCAGAGAAGGAACCTGTATCTTTGCACTTGTGTAGGATGGTGTTTAAACTGCTGAGCAATCTCCATAGCTCTCATCATTTTTGTTAGAAAGAGAGAATAACTTTTTCTTTTCAATTCATTATTTCCTAATATTTCAAGTTGAGTTGGAGCTTAGTATTACAAAACGCTGTTTGAAAGTTTAGGTATTTCTTCATAGAATTTCATTGAGGGAATTATTTCATTTAATAGCAATGACTATGATACACATATAACATAAATTTAAATTAGTATGATACTTGAGCACAATGGTTAAGGTTGCATCTAATCAGATTCCACTAAAGTGTTTTAAAATGCTGGTCTACTTTTGATTTCCAGCAATATACCTTGCTTACTTTGTAAGCACATAAAGGACTTAGGGTATGTGAAAACTTTATTCAAGAGAATATAAGTGAGTAATTTAAATTTTTACCACCAATGTAAAATATCTAGAGTTAACAAAGCAAGCATTCATTTAACAGTGCATAACAGAACACATAGTCACTAAAAATTAGAAAATATTCACAGATGATTTCTTAGGAACAGATATAGCACTTTCATAATTTTCAACCACCTTGCTGTGTCACATAAATTATTCAATAAATTTAGTGAGCAATTCTGCTTCTCACCAACTTTTTACTGCTAGGAAATCATATGTCATGTTTGTATCTAGCTGTCTCTCTCTAGCTTCAGGCAGCCATATGTAGAAAGTACTGAAGGTGACTAGATTAAGGTATGTGAGTATGGATTAAGAAAGTGATACCAGAACAAAGAGGGTGGATAATGGCAGCCCCACCCTGGCTTTGAGTGGCATCAAACAGAAGGCTTACAGCCTAGATGGAATATAAATTAAGAAAGGAAAGGCAGGTCTGTTGTTGTTGTTATTGTCATTGTTGTTGCTGCTGCTGTTGCATATTGTCTTCTGCCTGCCCTGCTGTACCATAGACTGCTTCTCTTCCATGAAGTACTTTTGACTTAATAATCCGCTTTCAAACCAGCCAACTGTAGACTCAACACTCTACAAACTGTGAGGTATAATAAGCCTTCTATCCTTTAAATTGACTGTTGGATATTTTTCTTCATCAATAAGAAAAATAACTGAAACACCTCATGTAGACAAACTATAATCTCCCTTACTACAACTTACATTATTTTAATGTCATCATTATAAATGTATTAGTAAACAGAAGCACACATTTGTAATTTATAATTTCTTATTTATATGACAAAGTTCCATAAGGAAAAGTAAAAATTTAGTATCATCTCTGAGGCATGATTAAAAAATATGCCATGTGTTTTTAAAAGGTTAATAAAGCAAATGATTGCCATCAATCCCTCTCAACACACTACTCCTCACTTCTCCTACTATAGCACATTGTTCTTAACACTTTGTGAACTGGTTCTAGAAATCCTCTTTCCTAAGTGTTTTTAGTTGTGCTACAATGGTGGCTTCAAACTTAAACTAACTTAAATCATTTAAAATACATAGTTGTTTTGACCTCTTAGAAGAGTCGAAAGTCACACAATGCCAGATTCAATGAACAAGATACATGAAAACACACACTAACCTTCTTTTCCCTTGGGTAACACTTGGTACTTTCTTTCAACATATAGCATTGTTTATCATATTTTGTAAAGACATTAATAAAAAGAGACTTCAGAATCTTTCCAAATTGTCTCATAAAGTGGCAAGAATTCTAGGATAAATTTGTTCAAGTCAAAGGTGAGTACGTTTAAGGGGACTCAGGGCAATTGTCTTTCACTCTAAAAAAAAGTTAAAATTTAAGCATTTGCTCTATTTTAAATAAATAGGGTATTTGAAATCAAAACATTTAAGGTCCGGTCAGGTAGCTCAGTGGACTAAAGTGCCTGGTTAGGCAGAGCATAGCAGCCAGGATCTCATCTCTAGTATGCTGGGCCAGCCTCACCCTTGGGGCATGCAGAGATCGTGAGTGAGACTGGGCATGGTGGCACCTGACTATAATGCCAGCACTTAGAATGCTGAAAACAGAAGAATCACTAGTAGTCCTGTCTACATAGTGAAACCCTGTACACCCTGTACAACCTGTCCTAAATTAAAAAAATGAATAAAAATAAAACATATTAAAAACATTTAATATTCACTACTATTCTTTTGTGTATATTTATTTCAATGTTTGTATAAAACAAAATAAAATATTCTAATGTCTCCCTCCTTTTTTGCTTTTCTTATATTCAACATGAAATAAAAAAATAAAACTAATTATTTGAAAAACATGAGGAAGGATAATTTAGTGATCTAAAATCTCTAGGCTCACTGAAAATACTTCTCAGAAAACTTAGGAGCTAGGAGTTTATCTTTAAACACCTTATCTTTAAATTTGAATTGAGGCCACTTCTCATCCTATTAAATATGATAAAAGTAAACCGAGAGTGAAAGTGGTAGTGGCCTGTGGAAGCAGTACAGCTGAGATCTGTGGGCCCACTTCACACAGATGTGAAGCTTTTCAGGACCCATTTAAAAACTTTGGTAGACTCCAGTCATCATGTAGAGCTCTATTTGGGTGAGTACTGAAATCTTCAAAAATGCCAAAACACTGGAGCAAAAGACAATCTCAATCCTCTACCTCACCAGAACAATTCTAGGAGGAAAAAGAAATGCAAGAATTGGGAAACAAGACACCTGAACACGCTGAAATGATAGAAACTTAACTAAAGAAACAAGTCTATAAGGACACAGAAGCAATAAGAGAAGAAACAATCTCTCATGTCCCAAAAGAAAGGACACAATCCTGAAAGAATTGCTCAGCACAGCTAAAGAAGACATAGAAAAATATAGAATACAAAAATGATGAAAACATTGAATGAACAATACAGAAAGAATTATCATGCAGGAAACATTCAAACAGATTATACAGGATATTAAGAACTCCATCAAAGGACCGGAGAGATGGCTCAGTAGAATAAGTGCTTCCCTGGCAAGCACAAGGGCCTGAGTTCAATCTCTGGTTCCGCCAAAAACAAAGACAAACAAACAAACAAAACAGAACTCCAACAAAAGCTGGCAAAACCTCTTATAAGAAACAGAAGATAGACCTTCAGACCTGAACAACAGGGAATGAATGTGAAATAAAAGATCTCTTAAAACTAACAAGGAACCATGAAATAAAAATTTAGCAGCTAAAAGATGATGCAAAGAAAAATAATGTAAGACTAATAGGAGTCAATGAAGCAGTGGGAGATAGCACAAATACCCTAAAAGACTATTTGCATAAGTACTAGTAGAAAATTTTCAAACTATGAGAAAATAACCTGACATACAAATGAATGAGGAATATAGAACTCCACACAGCTATACTCACAATAAATCTACACCTCTACACATAATATCAAGATCTTAGAAAATCAGCAAAAGAACAGAATATTAAAAGCTACTAGAGAGAAGAAACAAATCACCTACAATGGTAAACCCATCAGAACCATGCCAGATTTATCAACATAAATCATCAAGTCAGGAAGAGCTTGGAGTGAAGTATTTCAAATCTAGGAAGAAAATGTCTTCCAAACAAGATTGATACACCATGTAAAACTATCTATGAAATTCAATGGCAAAATAAGATCCTTCCTTGACAAAGAACAATTGAAGAAATTTATCACCACCACACCAACCCTATAAATAGTACTGACAAATATTCTAAAAAGAGACAGAAGTGATTACAGCTTCAAGAGAAACAGAAAGGAACCATCAAACTGAGAAACTAATTAAAATGACAAAAATTACAGAACCTATAACAGGAAAATATCATGACAAAGACAAGCCAATGTGCATCAGTTATAACACATACCTAAAAGGAAATAACAGACTAAAAGTCAAACATTGGAAAACAATCCTCCATGCCACAGGAAATCAGAAAAAAAAAAGTAGGGGCAGATATCCTGGTTGCTGATAATACCAACTTCAAACCAAAAATCATCCAAAGAGATGAAGAAGGACACTATGTACCTGTTAAGAGAAAATTGCAAGAGCAAGAAATGACAATTATAAGTATATATATGAACCCAATGGAGGTGCAGCCAACTATATAAGAACAATTTTAACAGACACAAAAAAACAAATGGACAATAATGCAATAGTAATGGGGGACTTTAACATACCACTGTCACAAAGAGATCAACAAGGCAAAAATTTAGCAAAGAAATAACAGGACTAAACCAAACTTGGGAAGTAATTGACTTGGTAAGCTTTTACAAGGTGTTTCACCTAGCAAAATAGAATACTCATTCTTCTCAGCTACACACAGGACAGTCTCAAAAATAGATCACATACTAGCACACAGAGCACTCATAAGTAAATACAAAGGACCTAAAATTATCCCATGCATACTATCTGATCACAATGAAATAAAACTGGAAATAATTGACAAACTAAAAGAACACCATAAATACATGGAAATTAAATAACAACCCTCTAAACAACCAATGTGCCAGAGATGAAATTAAAGAAGCAATTAAAATGCAGATACACCTTATTGAAACTTGTGAGATATAATGAAAGCTGTCTCAAGAGGAAAATTTATAGCAGTAAATTCATGCATTAGGAAAACAGAACAAAAAGTCCAGCCAAATAGCTCAGCAGATTAAAGTGCATGCAAGCAGGCACAGGGGCAAGGGGTTCAATCCTAGGGCCTGCCATGCCAGCCCCACCTCAGGGCACTCTGAGATGGCAATTGAGATAGGGCATGGTGATGTGCAATTGTAATCTCAGCTCTTGGGAGGTTATAAACAGGTGGATCACTAAAAGTCTGATCTAGTAGTGAGATCCTGAACACCCTGTAGACCCTTCCCTAAAATGAACACACACACAAAAGGAAAACAGAACAAGCCCATATAAATAATGTTATGTTGCATCTCAAGCCCCTAAAAAAAAAAGAGGAGGGTGAACCTGAATTCCAAAGAGGGCAGGAAATTATAAAGACTAGAGCAGAACTTAATTCATTGGAAGTGAAGAAAACAACACAAAGAATAAATGAATCAAACAGTTGGTTCTTAAAGAATAAATAAAATTGGTAAACCCCTAGTCAACCTAATAAAATAAAAGAAAGAAAAACCTAAGTTCATATAATAAAGAATGAAAAATGCAAAATCACCTCAGACCTTGAAGAAATTCAGAAAATAATCAATATCTACTACTAAAAGTTTTACTCTCTCAGGATAGTGAACATATGACAGAAATGTCATCACCATGACAGTTTCCCAGGTACATAAGAAATACCACAGCTGAGTCAAGAAGATACACAAACTCTGAATAACCTAAAAACAAGAAACCAAATTGAAAATGTAATAAAAAAAAAAACCTACCAATGAAGAAGAACCCAGGTCCCAATGGATTCACCACACAATTCTACGAGAAAATTTGGAGAATATTTAATGCCAATTTTTCTCAAAATCTCCAATGAAGTTGAAAGGGAAGAAATTCTCCCAAACTCATTTCTTGAAGCAAGCATTACTCTGGTTCCAAAATCAGAGAAATAGCTAACTAAAAAGAGAATTACAGGCCATTCTCTGATGAATATAGTACAAAAATCTTCAGTGACATACTAGCAAACAGAAAACAGCAAATCATTAAGAACATTATACAAGGGGTTCCAGGGAGATGGCTCAGTAGAATAAGTGCTTGCCTGGCAACCTGAGTTCAATCCCCAGTTACCCAGTTATGCCAAAAAAAAAAAAAAAAAAAAAAAAAAAAAAAAAAAAAAAAAAAAAAAAAAAAAAAAAAAA